>QODF01000121.1:1110280-1138891 GCA_024372805.1 Oostethus manadensis | reverse complement strand
GGCTTGTAATGCGAGCTGCCATCTCAGTTGAGACTGGAGTTATATTTCTTGACAAAATAGGTTTCTTTCACCCCTCTTTCAAACCAGCGCATTTCCCTAGCTAAAATCTTGACCCTCAAAAGTGTGGTTGGTGGCCTTCAGATGAAGATACACTGCTGACTGTGGACCACTGCCGTTCTGTGTCTAGTGTTGTGCCATACTTTTGGACAGGGGTTGTTTGGTTGTGGCTACATGGGACTGAGGATCCTTTACGACTTCATTCTTATAACATGACACAGTTTTTTTCTCGTAAATTGACAACATTATTTTTGTAATCACAGATTTTTTTTCTTTCAAGGTGGCCCTGACACTCACGAATCATGCATTCCACAGCTCGTGGAAGATTTTTCACAGTTAACATTCAAAAGCAACAAGGGAGACAATTACTGGGAATGTTGCAAATGCACTTTTAATCAAAGATTTTTCTTTCCCTCGTCTCGCAGTCAGTGACATTTTCAGTTCGCGTTTGTTCCCGTCGACTTGTCCCGCGTGCGGAGAAGCACTTATGGTGTTTTAATCGATGGCCGCTCATTGATCAAAGAGCCATTAAACTTTTTTCCCGAGACGGTGCCACACATTCCCCCGTAATGCCCCGTTATTATTGATCTGGCAGAAAGAAGCTAACGTCCCCGGAGGAGGTTAAAACAAAAACAAAGGGAAAAGAAAATCAATGTTTATTTCACTCAGTGGATCCTGCGTCTCCATTTATCAAACCAAGAATACGGAGGCCGAATGCCACCTGCTGCCCCGCACACTCACCAATGCATGGAAATCACGATCATATAGTCCTCGTCTTCTTTCCGGGTCTTTTATGTAAATGCAAAAGAAAGTGCAACTTTTTTTTGCTTCCTGATAAGAATTCACTTCAATTTGAACCACAGCTTCCATTTGCCAATTTGACTTTTCTCATCGTTCACTGGCCCGTTATTGCTTTTTTCTTTTCATAACGCGCACCGAGTCGGAAAAGTTCTTATCTTTTAAATAGATGCGGTCCATCAGACTTGTTTTCTCTTCTCGCTTTTACAAAAATCACTTTTTAAATAGCTATTTCTTCAGGTGACCTTGAGGACCGGAAGCCAAAACTGCACTTTTGGGGGGAATTTTACTCATCATGCATTGCTCGTGTATGAAACATGACCACACAGTAGAGCAGGGGTGTCCAAACCTTTTCCACCAAGGGCCACATACTAAAAAGTGAAGGGATGCAAGGGCCACTTTGATATTTTGTAAACATATTTCAAGAAAAAATGCATCTCAGCTTTGTGGTAGATGAAAAAGTGTATTATTAACATGAACTTTTTTTTTTCGGACTTTTCCATGTATTTCAACATTCTTCTTTTTTAAATATTATGACTTTATTTCCATGTTATTCTAATTTTCTCATAATACAACTTGAAAAAAATAGCATTTTTGCTAGAATATTTCAACCCCTTGCTACTAAAATGACATGATATTTCTTCTAATAACAGAGTTCTTGTAAAATTGAAACAGTTTTTCTCGTTAGATTGTGACTTTTTATCCTAATATTCTTACTTTTATTCTTGCAAAATTACAGCAGATTTGTCCATTTCTAATGTTTCTTGTTTGTTTTTCTTTCTTTCTATTGGAATTTCTATTTTGCAAATGTTTCCCACATATTTAATTATGGCTTTTTCCTCATAATATTTAATATTGTTTTGTTTCTCCTTATGCTATGGCATTACGAATGCTGTATTTTTTCCTTATTACAGCAATATTGCAACTAAATGTTACTGAAATGATGTTTGTTAGCTTACAACATTTTTCTCTTAATGACCTTCTATCATTTTTACAGTTTTTTGTTTCTTTTTATGGGTTTTCTTTCTAAAGTATATTTTTAGAATGTGCTGCGGGCCAACTGGAACCCAGCAGCGCGCGGCAAACCACACACAATACGCTCATACTGGTGTTAATATGGGCCTTATGATTGGGATATTGTCCATTACCATTGTTTGTATGTACTGTTTTTACCATTCCTGGTATTTTCACTTCCATTACCATCGTCGGTATGAAATTGTCACAACGTAACCCCATATATGTGTATGTTAGTTTTTGTTAAATGACGTTGAGTGGCACTTTTGCCATTTGATACGGCAATTGGAGGAGTGAAGCTTTGGTTTATACATTGAGGCAAAATGGGGGTGGGATTAAATGTCTTAAATATTTTATTCTCATTCCCTTTAAGGCAGAATTGGCGTTACGTTAGCTTGCAGTGTAATACGATGCAGACTGTGAATTTGTACATTTGTCTTTCTTTGCCCCCCCTTTCCATGTTTTTTTTGGGGGGGCACCCACAAGATTGCCCTCAGACGCCCCCTAGTGGCTGTAAGCAGTATCGGGGGGGTGGGGTGACATCGGCGCAACACGACATTAAATCTGTTGATTGATGATGCAAAACAAGTAGAAGACGCAAAAACCATCTCATGCACACAAGGCGCGGTTAAAGCGCCATGTGACATTACGGCACGGGGAGGCGCATGGCTGAACCCCCCCACCCCCCGTGGGGAAACAAGCACCACCTTATAATTGGCGGCAGCCTTGAAAATGTGGCCGTCCCGTGAAATTTCTATTCCTTGCTTATTAACATCAACGGAAAAGCAGCTCGGATATGCACAGCGCTGATCGATTTTTCTCCTAACAGGAGCGTCACTCTGTCTTTTTCGCTTTAATGTTGTTTTTTCCTCTGCTCTTGAGCTGCAAATGAGAAACGCGTCCCTACTTGAACGGGTAAACTATGCAGAGCGAGGGTTTGGACACACCAAAAATAGCCTCGCAGGGTTATTACAGGCGTTCTACATTCTGTTTTATGCAGCGACAGGCATACAGTGCAGTTACGCAACATCACGACTTGCCACAGCCTCTTCCCGCTTGAAAATGTTGAGTCGACTGATTTGGGGCCCAAGTACCCTGCACTGGATTCATAGCACTCTTTTTCTCCCGCAGATAGCGCCGTTTAGCCACGTTTTATTTGAGCTAGAGTATTTTCAAGCACAACAGGAGGCCCACCAACTCATCGACGCCACTCGTGCTTTTGCCACTGAATAAATAATAATAATAAAGGAAAGTGTCACCTGGTATTTTCCAACCCATTCAAACAAAGTATCATTTGTTTTGTTTAAGTTTATTCAGAAAAACATCACATCCTGGGTTCTTTTATGGCAGGAGGGCAATCTTTACACAGAAAATGCTCAAATTTACTATTAATATTATTGTTTTGTTAAATGCTTGATTTGCACTTTGACTTAAAATAAATGCTTCCAAGTCAAAGGGCTTTTTGGTGAGAAAAAACATTTTTACATCAGTGCCTAGCACCTTTTTAGTTTTTCAGCGCATTTGTTACAATTTATGATTTATGCTTTTTCTGTGAGGTTTCTTTTCATAGCTTAGCCTTTTCAGTGTTGTTCTGTGTTGTTGGGTGACGTTTCTTCCACATAACGCAGAGCAGGTGCACGGTAATGATGTGCGATACCGCTGATTTTGTTTCCGATCCGATGTAGAGTAAAATCCAGGCTGGTATCTGCAGTATTGATCCCAGACTTTGTGCAAATGAATAAATTGCATCAATTTTCTATCCTCATTAGGGTCATCGGGGTATGCTGGAGATTATCCCAGCTGACTTTGAGCGAGAGGGGGGGTACAGCCTGGACAGGTCGCCAGTCGATTGCAGATAAGGAATATATTAATGATATTTAATAATGTGGTGTGGGGGCGTGCAGGTGCCTGGGCCGGCCTGATCTCCCGAGGTGTGGGGTGGGGCCCCTGCTGGGGGGGACGGGTGGCACCCCGGGCGTGTGCTTGCTCTTGACAGGCCAGCCTCCGATGGGGGTTCTGGAATCCCTGGCCCCATGGGGCCTTTGCTCGGCTGGGTCTCCCTTTTGGTCCTCCCACTTGGCGGGTTTGGCCCCCCTCTCTGGGGTCCCTAATGGGGGCCGGGCCCTGAGGTCTCCCTAGTTGGTGCCTGGCTCTTAGAGGGGGCGTGGTTTGGGTGGCATGGCGGTGTTCATCACTAATATCACCAGTCTCTTGGCTTCACGCTGATGCAGTCATTCTGTCGCAGATTGACGCTAACTGCCGGTGCTGTGCGGATTTGTTGCAGGTATCCTCTGGGCTGTCATCATTTATGAGGTTCTGTTTTTCTTTTTTTTAAATCTCTTTTCCCGTATTTTTGCCCATTTGCTCAGTCGCTGTTCTGGTTGATGGATGATATTGCGGTCGTCACCATGGTTATTACTGTTTCTAAGATTGCTGAAATCTTTTTCTAAGGTTTTTCCGGACCTCTTCCTTCATGGAACAATAAAAGTAATAAAATAATTCAACCAGTAAAATGAATGATTCATTACTATGAATTAAAACTTTACTCACTCATGGCTCAGTTTGCAATCAATCATCCTTTCAACCGACAGGCCTTTCAGACAAGCAAGAATCACAAGTATCGATTTTTTTATTTAAAAAAAACGATTTTAGAGGACGGACAGCTGTTATTTTGTATTGAGCCGCACGTCACTACTTTGCAACTTTATTTATAAAGCGCAGTTACAGGTGAAAACACATGCTGAGGTGCTACTATAGTCCAATGGGACATTGGAAATTCTTCTATAGATTTTTTTTTACTTAATACATAAATACACTTCATGTATAAACATATCCGAAGCCATATTTTAAAGTTCAGATGTACTTTTTATTTGTAGGTTTTTTTGGTCCATTTAGTACGTAAATAATATATTTCATAGTCTTACACACTAATGCCATTTCAGATGGAAGAAAGGACAGGTAGACTCGCCAGGAACAGGAAGTAGAACGGTTTGTTGAAAAATAGCAAGGAAATCAAATACTGTACTGATTACTTTTTTCCCTTCTGCAGCCTCAGACGCCGCATTTGCCACGTGCCAGGCCATCGCATATTGGCAAAATACGCAGTCCTGGATTGCACCTAACAAATGAGTTTAAATAAGGCCGTTTAGGTGGAAGTGGGCTACTTCATCACTTTCCGCCGCCATCATTACCGCACAACTGGCTGCCGGCGCGCTGAATTATGCATGTTTGATTCCGGCTTGGCCTTCATTACAGCGAGCAGGCGGCGGAATATTGGGGGGATTTTGGAGCGCGGAGTTCCGTCATACTTTCATTTTTTTATTTGTCCTCCCCTGTGAGCTCCCATCACACCCACGCGGCGTTGGGGATTTTTCTGCAATAGTCGCAAATGACGTGATGATGTATTCAAAAGTCCAGTGTCCGTTGTGGAACTGAGGGCGTCTGAGAAAAGGAGCGGGAAATGCTTTTTTGGAATTTCATCCACAGTCCTATGTGAGACATGAGCACGCATGTCTTTTTATTTTCTGTGTGAACAAGTGATTGTTACATACACAACATAACTGACATTGAGATCTATAAGTCTGGGAAAGGTTATTTAATTTCATTCATTTGTAAAGAGTTGGGACTCCAGCAAACCGCAGTGAGAGCCACTATCCACAAACGGCCAAAACACAGAACAGTGGTGAACCATTCCAGGAGTGGCCGGCCAAACAAAATTACCCCAGGAGCACAGCCACGACCTATCAAAGAGGTCACAAAAGACCCCACAACAACACCCAAAGAACTGCAGGCAGGACACTTGGTGTTCATGACTCCACCATAAGAAAGATACTGGACAAAAACAGCCTGCACGGAAGAGTTCCAAGACAAAAAACACTCGGGTTTCCTTCCATGTTCCAAAAACATGCATGTTAGGTTAATTGGCAACTCTAAACTGTCCATGAGTAATAAGTCCATAAGAGTGTGAATGGTTGTCTGTCTATATGTGCCCTGTGATTAGCTGCTGACCAGTTCTGGGCGTACCCCACCTCTCGCCCAAAGTCAGCTGGGATAGGCTCCAGCATACCCCCTCGACACTAATGAGGATAAGCGGCATAGAAAATGGATATTTCCAAACACAACTATTGAATTTAAATTCATTTCATCCAATGATATCATCTCCAGAGCATGTGCACACCAGTCATTGTGAGTTGGACCATCAACATCCATTTATGTCAATGGTACTGTCCACGCACGTTGACAGTACGTTGACGTTGACGATGGACGGACGTTCAATCCCTCTTTCTCGCATGGCTAAACCATCTCAGTCTGGCCTCTTCGACCTTGTCCAGACGTCTAGTTTGGGATGTTACTTTGATCTGCTCCTTTCCAATCTTGTCCATCCTTGTCACTCCCGATGAAAATCAAAGCATCTTCAGCTCGGCCTCCTGTCTGAGCTGCCGTCTCCAGACCAGACTGCTGCCTTCCCTTTTGCTGATGCCCTTTCCCACAAAGAAGGAGCTCACACTCCTCCCCACCTACTCCATCTTGCCGACGCTCGCCTTGTCACCTCTTTTCCGCGCTCCCCGTTGCGCTGAACGCTTGACCCTGAGCACTTATTCCTCTCCACCTTCCACATTCCTCCTCCCACGGCCACCCTTTCATTGACACACATGTATCTTACCACGACTGACTTCCAGCTCATTCTTGCCCCTCTGCAGTTTTTCTTCCACTGCAGATCCCAAAGTCACCAGTGAACAAGACCATGACAGAGATCCGTCTTTAACTGCTGGTCATTCAAAGAGGGGATGCTAATTTTTTCCGGCCCCTGTCATAAACGGGCTTATATATTTATATGCAAATTCCACCCTCCATTCCTAGTCCTTTTTAACAAAGACACAGTCGCTGGGGATCGTTCGAGTCTCCGGCTCAATTCAGAACAGCGAAAAGAAAAACTTGGAAAATTATACTTCCGGGATTAGAAGTATTAGAGCACCTGCTAATTACTGCCATTAAAAAGCACCTGCTGCCTCTGAAGTCCAATCAAGCTCAAGGTGCAGGATCCTACAGAGGCTTGCAGTTACGCATAAAGCAACTATCTGGCACCCCTAACCTGCTACGAGCCGGGTGGCGACTAGCTTCACCACACACTCGCTCACAATGCTTCAGACCACTAGCGAAAGGTAACGCTACATATTGGAGCTGCCGCCACTGTTTTGTGTTTGAGTTTGGAAAAGGTCACGCTAGGTGAAATCAACGCACCCAGGAAGGAAGTCCCGCTAATGCTTTAAAAGAGAAAAGTACTGTTCTAGGGATATTAGCTTTTTTGCCAATATCTGATATGCCAGTATTGTCCACCTCTCCAACATCTACTGGTATGTGTGACCCCACATAGGCTACTGAATACAGCATCAGCAATTAGCTTATGGGTGTGGCTGTAAACAACATTGTGCAGCTGGGTTTGGCAAACATGTGAGGACTGGGCGTGGCAAAGGAAGTCCATAGGTTTGGCGAACCCGGCGTCTCCGGCCTATCCAGTGCGATAACGCTCCATGCTTTTCCGATTGATGACGCTGGGAATTGGATGCATTCAAGGAGGAAGTCTCAGGTCCGCCTGGCAAAACCAACACTTTGCAGTCATTGCAAATGGCCCGTTCAATATCCGAAAGAGACGCCACAGACATAATGTTAGTCAGGAATGAGCAAGACACGCTCCCGGCGCGGTTTGATGAGGTCATCATTTGCACGCCGGGAAGTACGGGAGCCCCTAGTAGGCCGATCTACAGCGCGGGGGGGGGACACCATACCGATATTGACCGATATTACGTTTTTATGCCAAAATCGGGCTGATAGGCCGATATAATCGGACGCCCCTACATAAAATTTTGTCTGAGGTTTTTAGAAGTGTTTTAATAGCAGACTTTCTAGGCGAATGTCCTATTCCGCCCATGAATGGATGGATGTGAGGGGATGCTGTACATGTCGACAATGTAATGGTTTGAGTTGGCTGGGTAATATGGAAGTGGTGGGCGGACAACAACAGTAAGACTAACAATGCTACTTTGCAGCAACAACCAGCAGATGGGAGCATTTACCAGCGAACTAACCGGAAGGCTCCTGAGCAGCAAGCATGGCGCCTCCTGATGCAAATCAGCTTATTTTCAACTTCTAAAGGCCAACAGCATCAACAAATGTAAAATATCAAATTCCTGTTCATGCAAATTCCTTCCAGCGCATGCAATCTATTGCGATGCAATTAAAACCATCCCTTCCTGCTTTTTTTTGTGCCCATCACGTCCCTCTGTGTAAGCTGGTGTGTGTTTTTATGCATGAGCACACACTCTTTATCTACACACGCCAATAAGCCGAGTCTCTGCGGGACACACACACACAAAAGGCATGATAATTGCATGTGAGATGTTCCCCTGTTGCCTTGCAGCGGATTAAAAATTCACCTGCAGGGACTCTGGTGCTTCCTCAAGGTCGAATGGACTCTTATTTATGTCAAGGTCAAATAAACAGTAGAGGGGCAAAAGCATTGGGGCACAGGAAGCGGAAGTATCCATGACAGCATCCACTACAGCCAGTAGAAGGCAAATATAGTTCCACTTTGTTTTTTGTTTTTACAATAAAATCCATTTATCTTCAAAGAAAGAGACAAAAAAAAGAAGCAAACTTCAATCCAAATTATGACAGCAGCTACTTACAATACGGTTTTGCCGCTTCCAGGCACGCTGCTGCACCAAATCCCTCGATGCTGGTTGTTCCACCATATTGGATTTAAGTTAAAAGGAGCTACCCAGAACTTTCCACAGCGGCGCTGAAGATGCGGTGGCCATTTAAGACTGGATTTTGGGCCAGGAGCAGAATGGACTGTAAAAAGACACAGTACCTGTCACACACACATGGTGAGTCAGTAGCCGCTTGGCGTGGTGACAGTAGCAGTAGATCACTGCAAGGTCCTTTAGAGCGGGGTTTCTCCAATGGTCTCAACCTGGGACCCACGTTTTCCAGGGGTCATTAGGTCACCACCCATTGCAGAACACCTCATCACGCGGGTGACACTACCCTGCCCAACAGCAAAAATGTGTGCGGAATAAGCAGGCATTTGGCACACCCGCGACCCTAATGAGGATACACGGCATAGAAAAGGGATGGTCGGAATGATAGGAAGCCGGTTCCCAGTTAAGAGTCGTTGCTTTAACGGCTTTAACGAGCCAGCCCTTGGGCTTAAAGGAATGAAGGTGGAATAGAGACATTGGCTGGCAGGAGGGAAAAAGATGCAAAACTTGGCCGTGCCGGACCCCCCCTGCCTAAGGGTTGGATTTGGATCTGATGAAGTAGAAGGTCACCTGGTTGGAGGTCTCCACGCAGCATGCAGATATGTGATGAAGTAGCTGCGTCACTCCCAGACTTAAAGTGATCGTTTGGCACACTCAGTTGACCTCTGGAGTGCTCCCGAATTATTATTTGTGTATTACTATAATTATTACTATGATTATTCATCATGGAGTATTATTTTTTTATTAGCGCCATCATATATTATTTATAGTACTTATTTTTATAATTCTGCTTATTATTATGCATCATTATATTTATACTAATAACACCGCCATATTATTATATTACAGTATTTATTTTTATAATTGTATTTAATTATTATTTAAGTGTAAATTTGTGTTATTATAATCGGCATTTTTAATACTAGTATTCATTATACTATTACAATTGTTTTTGTTATGCTTTATATGACTATGTAAGTGGAAATGATCACATTAATATTTTATTACCATTAATATTTATCTTATGATTATGTATGTATTGTAGTGTTATTGTTTCTATTATTACCATAATCATATAATTTTACAGCATTTATTTGTGTAAATTATTAATTACAATTATTAATGTAAAAATAAAAATTATACTATTTATTATTATTGTATTATATATTATATTATTATTACTAAGCAACGGGACACGTGCCGGTGAATACAAGAGCGCCTCTATTTTTTTATTTTTAGAATTATCAGCACGGGCGTGGCAGGCATGTCCGCCTGAGGGGGAGAGAGAGCGAGTGTAGGGGTCCATAACCGTGGTCTGCTTGCTTGGGGGTCTTGTGGATGCTCCACTGATGGATGAGGAGTGACAGATCGGGGTTAGCCGCCAGGGGAGTACATTTTATTTGGCAACGCACGCTCCTTTTTAGGCGAGAGCAAGAACAGAGGAAGGCGTGATGCGAGCCCCTCCTCCTCCTCCTCCTCCTCCTCCTCCTCGTCCTCACTCTCACGCTTTCCTCTCCAGTACATCACTCGGTGGGCTGCACGGCGCATTGACGCTGATCCGTCCAAACTCCAAACATCGGAGCCCGCTGAGGTTGTGTGCCTTTTCTTTCTTTGTTCCAGCAGGGATATGCAGCCACACATGCGGTCAATCCTCGGTGCCGCAGCAGAGCCACGCAACACATTTGGATGGAACTCTCAAGTTTGTGCCTCATGAATGCTGCTTCTGAGGGAGCGAGGCGTCTGCGCTGTCCCTAACATTTGTGTTGACTGAACCGAGTGGGGGGGAGCCGCAGAGGACACAAAGGTGCGCTTTTTTGGATTTGGAACTCCAACAATGATGCAGATACGGTCATTTGTGGTGTTGCTAGCCCATGCGCAAGTGTGTTTGTCTGTGAGGAGCAACGCATGGGTTAGAGAAGACTCCTCCAGGACTTTCAGTGGAACGGAGAGCCACCAAAACAAAGCCACAGGTGAGTCCCCGCTGGAGCTGCAGGCAGTCATGCGAGGGACATTTAACTCGAGGCGGTTTCTGCACTCGAATAGGACGGTGACACCCGTGGAGGATCCCTCCCATTGGGAACCGACGCGCCTCCGCCATAATAAGAGGACAAAGTTGAGTAGTGCAGGTGGACACCACAATGCGCCTAAGCCCCCCTCAACGGGCGGAGGAGGGGGCCCGGCGGAGGGAGACCACCCCAAGAGGGGCACAAAAGAGGAGAAAGCATGGAAGAGGCGAAGAGCCTGGCCGGACAAAAGCCCGAAGCCTCATTTGTCACCATGGGAACCCATCCCCAAGCCCGTGGCTCTGACATCCACCGACGCGCCCTTTGACCTCCTCACCAGGAGGCCCGAGTTCTTCACCTTCCGCGAGGAGAACCCGTGGGACGCCACGCCGATCACGCCGCCCGGCTGGCAAGACTTGGGAGGGGACGAGATCAAGAACCCCTTCTACCCAGTGACCGGCGAGACGTACGGCGCCTACGCCATCACCTGCGTGTCGGGTTTCATCTTCCTGGTGGGCCTGGCGGGCAACATCGCCATCCTGTGCATCGTGTGCCAGAACTACTACATGAAGAGCATCTCCAACTCGCTGCTGGCTAACTTGGCCGTGTGGGACTTTGCGCTCATCCTGTTCTGTCTGCCCATGGTGGTCTTCCACGAGCTGACCAAGTCCTGGTTGCTGGGCGAGTTCACTTGCAGAGTGGTGCCGTACATGGAGGTAATGTCGTCTCTGTGCAGGCAGTGGTGTCGTTTTACTACCCTGTCTGCGAGTGAATGCAAGATAATGGTTTCGGTTGTCACCGCTGCGGGCCTCACCCGTCCCTCCAGGCACGGGACACAAAACTAGAGAGTACACATTCCAAAAAAAAAAAAAAGGAAATCGGGTTTGTCTCTCTTACAATTTAGCTCGGCTGTACCAGTCTAGTCCAAGAACTAGCCCTGCTTACACGCAGTGTTTGTCGCACACGTGCACCTGCAGGCGACCTTGCATATTCCAACCCCCCCCCCGTCCGTCCACGTCCGTCCACGTCCGCCGTCTGTCCCCTCCCGGCCCACCCATGGTGGTACTTTTTTTAAAAGCACGCCACAGCAACAGGTGGCGCTTCAGCCGCTCACGGAAAGGCTGGTTCAGGTTGAAGAAAGTCACTTTCGGGAGAAGGCGCGACCACAATAATAAAAACATGCTTCAAACGATTGCTCTGATTGAACTGGTTTTTAGCTTCAATAATGATTTGGAGTGCATGATAAACCACCTGGCCGTGAAAAGTGCGTTTCTGCTAAGTAGGATTCCTTTTTTTAGAAATGGAATGTTTTTGTAGTGGTGGGATAGAAAACCTGGTAACGACGTTGCAAATACAGTTTTTAACATGATTAGAGACCTCAAGACATGAACTAACATCCCTAGACTCACCTTTACACTCTTATTACCCAACAGAGTAGACAGTAAATAAGCCAGCGGTGGTCTTGGTGAACATTACAGCAACATTACTGACACCCAGAGAGCAGCTTAGAACACTACCTACAGCGTCTTTGAATACGTCTTCTGAATGCCTTTTACTTATTGTAGTTAAGCCATTTTATGCTTGAAAACGCTTCTATGCCTTACTAATATTGGGTCGCACTTGACCACAAACAAGCAGGATTTATTAGTCCATATATTCTTGGTGACTGAGATGTTCTTGCTGCAGAAAAAAAAAAAGCCAAACATTTTGCCCAAATCCTGGGTATTTGCGGGGTTGTCAATTTTGCATCCAGGATGTATTGCACAACACAGCCCAGCAGCACCAGAAATTGCATTCTCGCTGCCTCTTTTTCTATCTCACGCACAGAAAAGAGAAAGACGTGTCATGTCTCACACAGGGAAGATAGCTGTAGATAACGCTGCCTTCAGTGAACCTGGTTTTACTCGTCGTTCAACGGAAAGGCGCGACAGCAGAGCAGATTGGGGCAGAGTCGGAGTTATTCCAGATAAGCCAGGCTGCCGCGCACAGAGCAGCACGTTCCGGTGGCAGCGTTTTTTGTTGTTTTGAAGCGACGCAGGAGAACCGTGTTGACATAATGCCACTTTTTCATAAGCGCCACACACTTGGGGCTAATTGTCGGTGTGCGACTCCAATGTTTTTTATTTCAAATACCATTTGGGCCCCTCTCGCCACAGCAGAGCCTTTTTCGTCGCGCAGACGTCGCTGGGTGTAAATCTACGCCCCGCTTGGCCTCCTCTGCATGCCACACTGGAGACAGAAAGCAGCACAAACACAGACAGTGAGATTTATTAAAAAAGGGCTGCACGGAGCTGCAGAGAGGGTCTCGCTAAAATTGTTGCACATTCATCAGCCCGACACGTTTCCGTTCGATTACAGCAAGAGCTCGCCGGGGTACGGCATGCCGCCGCAGCATATAGTTAGGCGTCGGGTCTGCCGCGAGCAAAGTTAGTGGGGCATGCTCATCCAGCAGACGGGCGGAATTGGTCTCCCCTCCACTGATCTCTCTGCATCAGCTCTCTGTGATTAGACAAAAGCCTCGGGGGAACACACACCCGGGTTGCTTGCTTCATTCAGTGCGTCTTCGTAGAGTAGTGCAAAGTCGGAAAGCAGACGAGCGTCAGCCAATCGGAAAAAGCTGTTTTACCGACAGCTACACTCAGGACTCGGAGGGAAATGTTTTTTCTTTTTATATCCGAGGGAAATATAATATGCCGCAGAGCGTGATGTCATTTAATGGAGGAGGGAATTTATTGTCCAGAAGAAATTGCCAGGGAGATGCTATAAAAACGCAGGGAGTGGCATCCCTGAATGGGCTTTTGATACTGGGCCTCATGAGAGTGCTCTACTTACGCTAATTATTGCATGAATGCATTTAATATACGCTGTTGTTTAGCATGGAACACCATGACGACCGGCATGGTGCATGGAAACTCATTTTATATAACACTTTCATTTCCTTTTTTTACTTAAAAAATATTTCGGGATGCATGAGAAAGTGGAAAAGAATACACTCACATTACTAATTAACGCTGACCCAAGCACAATTTGTCACATGCTGAATACGTTCTAAAAACAAACAACAAAAAATAAATTTTAAAATGTAAATATATATATATATACACACACACACACACACACACACACACTGTGTTAGCTTTTGGCTTATACTATTATTTGAAGGAATCTAATTGGAGAAAGGCTGTCATTTTCTAAATTTGACAAACATGAAATTTATATATATATACACTTTATATAACAAGTGCCACTTTTTCAATGAATAATTCCGAGTGCTTGAGAAAGTGGAAAGAAATATAACACTCTTAGGAGCACCAAGTTACTAATTTTTGATTATGTTCTGTAAATGTGCTGTATTAGCTGGGATAGGCTCCAGCACACCCGCGACCCTAATGAGGATAAGCGGTATAGAAAAGGAATGAATGAGTGAATTGTGTTGTATATACACTGCTCAAAAAAATGAGAGGAAGACTTTGAAAACACATCAGATCTAAACGGGGGGAAATGATCTCAAATATCTTTCCTGATAATAAGTAGGTGATGTATTAGTAACAAAATGATGAAACATAATTGGATAGAAATGAAAATGATCACCCTATAGAGGGGGAAATCAAAGACACCCCAAAATTGAAAGTGAAAAAATGGTGCAGCAGACTGGTCCATTTTGCCAAAATGTCCTTGTAGCAACTCCAAATGATTGTCAGTAGTTTGTGTGGCCCCCACGTGCTTGTACGCATGCCTGACAACGTCGGGGCATGCCCCTAATGAGACCACAGATGTTGTCCTGGGGGATCTCCTCGCAGATCTGGACCAGGGCATCACTGAGTTCCTGGACAGTCTGAGGAGCAACCTGGCGGCACCGGAATGACCTAAACATAATGTCCCAGAGGTGTTCTATTGTGTTTAGGTCAGGTGAACTTGGGGACCAGTCAATGGTATCAATTCCTTCAACCTCCAGGAACTGCCTGCATACTCTAGCCACATGAGGTCGGGCATTGTTGGAGACCAGGAGGAACCCAGGTCCCATTGCACCAGAGTAGGTTCTGACAATGGGTCAAAGGATTTCATCACGATACCTAATAGCAGTCAGGGTGCCATTATCTAACCTGTAGAGGTCTGTGCGTCCTTCCAGGGATATGCATCCCCACACCATCACTGACCCACCACCAAAACCTCTGTAGTGCACCATGCTATCAACAGAGATGTTGATCCAAGCCAAATGAAACACTACAGCAGTAGAAAGTCAGTCAGTAAAAAATCAGCCAAAAGAGATGAGGAGTCAGTGGCCTCAACCATTCCTGTTTTGGGGTCTGTCTCATTGTTGCCCCTCTGATGCACCTGTTGTTGATTTCATTAACAACAAAGCAGCTGAAACTGATTAACAACCCCCTCTGCTACTTAACTGACCACATCAATATCCCAGAAGCTTGGCTGATAGGTTACTAGACTCTAATTAAAAAGTTTTTTTGAGCAGTTATATAGTATATATCATGTACTGTGTATATGTGTGTGCAGACAAGTTACCAGTACGTGCAGCACATTCTCAGAAATCCAACACTCTTTAACAACATTCCACAATTCATTAAAATTTCTTGCTTTTGCTTCAGAAACAGCATTTTGATGTCAGCCCACAAGTTCTCCATTGGGTGGACATCTGGGAATTGGGCTGGCCCCTCCATAACATTCATTTTGTTGGTTTGGAACCAAGGTGTTGCTGGTTTACTAGTGTGTTTGGGGTGATTGTCTTGTTGAAACAGCCATTTCAAGGGCATGTCCTCTTCAGCATAAGGCAACATGAGCTCTTCAGGTTTTTGACATAAGCAAACTGATCCATGATCCCTGCTATGGGATAAATAGTAGGAAAAACATGTCTATATCATGATGCTTCACTGTGTACTGTGGCTTCAATTCAGAGTTTGGGGGTCGTCTCACAAACTGTCTCCGGCCCTTCGACCCAAAAAGAACAATTTTACTCTCATCAGGCCACAAAATGTTCCTTCATTTCTCATTAGGCCAGTTGATGTGCTCTTTGGCAAATGTTAACCTCACACACACATGCACACCCCAACACACCCCCACACATTAAACGCCATTCATCACTTGATGACTCTCATTAGCGCTGACAGTGAGAGTGGCCAGAAAGACTCCACCAGTCCGTGTTAGGGCCCAGTTAATCTCTCCGGGCCGTTAATCAGGAATTTAACGACCTTTTATTAAAGAAATGCCCCAAAGGACACACCTGCTGCTCAAATGAAGGACCACATCATGGATAGACGTGGTAGAAGCCCACGGCTGGCGTTAATCAACAGCTACACTCCAGCTAGAACTCAAAATTCTCCATGCCAGACTACCTGAGCTAGTGTTTCAATTATTCATGAACCAAAACGACTGTTTAAAAATGGATGCATGAAGTCGCCGTTTTCAGCCATGAACGAGAAAATAAGCCCCAAATTCAATCGCCCCGAAGACGACGTGGCTCGTGTCTCTCATTTTAGTCGTCCTTGCTTGTTTTCCCGGCCTCATCTGCATGAAATCCCGTCCCCGCAACTAACGCGGCTTTGTCACGCCACCAGCCCTCACTTTTGGACGCTCTCCGGAGAACAAAGCTTGTTTGTGGTGCGCCTCGGCAGCGCTGATCAAAGGCGCCGCGTGGCTTTTTAAAAAGCTCATCCAGCCATGAAATATTCACCGTGTGCAGATGTGACGTGTTTGTGGGACAAACGTGCTAGAGTACCGCAAAAGGTGCATGGGTGCATCTATTTCTAACACAGGGAACAGTATTTGTACCTGTGGGCTTTTTATGAAAGATCCTCGGGTTTTTTCGGCTTCAGAATTGCTTGGCGGGCCAGATCAAATGCTCTGGGTTGCCATGTGTGGCCCACGGGCTGCAAGTTGTCCACCCCTGCAATGGACTAAACAACCAAGACACAAATTTATTTGAGCTGCAGCACTCACTATGAGGATACCTGTGCTTTGTGAAGATGCGGCATAAAAAGAGCCATAACCTCAACCATACAAATGGCAAAAAAACAACAAATCTTGTAGAAAGACTTCACATAGGACTGAAATCTATTTCTGTAGTTAGCAAAATGCAATAACGCATCTGTTTAATCTGCGTTTGAAGTACCATGATTTATGTGTCTAGCTCTGCATGCGCTCTAAAATGTTGCAGTTGGTGTGAAAATCATGCGCGTTGGCGTTGACGTATTGTTGTTTGCAGTGCATGCTTGCCGAGCAGTTTGCTCCTTTCCAATACTACAACATTGCTTCTGTCACTGCCATGTTGTACAATACAAGGGAACCTCGGTTAGCGTACATGCTGGTTAGCGTGATTGTTGGTTTTTGTCCAAATATACGGCTAGATTTTGCGTCAATTTGCGTACATTTAATTGTTTCCTGCTGGTAAAACTATAATAATGTGTTTTGTTTTGGCTTTCTGGTACAAATTATTTGGATTTAGTGATTAAACGGACTCGGTTAGAGAAGGTTTTGGTCTGAGTCTGATCTTGTGGAACAGACTAACCAGGGTTCCCTTGTACAATAGTCTTTTGTTTACATTTCAGACCCAATTGTGTTCAAGGAATTTTCGCCATACAGGATTTGTAGAGCATCAAAAACAAGTTTTTGACTTTCTGAATACGGTTTTTAACATTATTAGAGCCTTGTAGACATGAAATAACACCCCTATACTCACCTCCAAAAAGTTCCAACAAGGTTTTTTGGTTTTCTATCTATGCTGTGAACATCTAGTAACAGCCACATTAATGATAACATCACCTCATTTTGAAGCTTTAGCGAAATTCCTTCTTGGGTGCATTGATTTCACTTAGCAACACAGAAAGGAATGCTACACCTAGCATTAACTTTCTAAACTTAGAAACAAAAACATAGCAGCAGTGGCTGCAGCTCCAATATGTAGCGTCACCTTTCGCTACTGGCCTGAGGCATTGTGAGTGAGTGTGTGATGAAGCTTGTCACTAGCCAGCTTGTAGCTAGCCGGTGTGGTGTGGAGAGGTGTTACTACGCCATTAACGTAGTTTTTGGGCGTAACAATGTTAATAACAACAATAACAAAGTCGCTGTAGTTTGGTTAATATACAGGTCATGTCATGTAAATGGAGCCTTGTTGCTGCTTTCTAGGGGTCTTTTCAGAAGGCACTACAGGTACAACGGGTGAATTCCATTACATGCATTTATGCCTCTTTTAGTGCGTTTGTATATCTTTTGAATGTGCAAAAAAGAGAAAGACGTATGTGGTCTTGTTTTACATAAGGATTATGGATGATGGACAAAATTCCAAAAAAGCGCACTACCTTTAAGAAGCCAAAAGTTACCACTTCCACACAGAATGGGAGGAGAAAAGGTTATGGTCTCTGATTTTTGTGTCATTACTGCTGCCTAGTGACCAGAACATTACATATGACTTGTGTTTCAATGTTTTGACTAATAATAGACTACAGTCACAGCCACTACAGAACAACATTTTTAAATTCATTCATTTCTGGAAAAATGTGATATTGCAAGGACGCAACAGCAGATTTTGCTAGGGATGACTACGCGTTAATAACTCATTACCAAAGAGAAAGAACTACATTGTTGAATGCGGTGAGTTTGCAGCTGTAATCAGAGCATTGTATTCCTATACTTCTATACCTCTAGTGTAGTTCTTAGTATTCCGCATTTCTGTCCAGGAAGTTTGTGTTTCCAGCAGCAACACAAAGGCTCTCTGGGGCCATCTGGGATGGAGGTAATTAAATCTGATATGACAGGAGGGACTGTGGAAGGGGGCTGGTGATTTAAGAGGAGGAAGGGATGTTTAATGACGGACAAGGGGGTGAGGAAGTCAAAGGGAGAAAAGCCGGAGACAGAGCGAAGAGGATGTAGAGGATGAAGATCGGTGGCTGTTTTGGCAGGTTTGGTTCGTGTGAGGACACACTCCTGCTGCTGCAGAGGAACACTGCACAGACTGCCAAGGTGGCTGCTAATCCAACAGATCCTTTTGCACAGGGAACAATCCTGCCAGTGAGCTTTAATGGCGGCTCGCAGCCTTCTGTTTTCTGTCAGCCGTCCTCGCCCCGTGTCCCCAGTTGGCGTGGAAGTCAACTTCCAGTGGAAATAAACGCACTTGCTCATGTTAGACTTGGATAAATGTACTCACTCAAAAGTTCTTCTCATCGGAAAATCATTTTTTTAAGGTGTTAGTGAAGCAGCCCTCGGCAATGTCTCACCACTCCACCCACACGCACCTTGGAGCAGACGTGGTGACAAGTTGTCTACAGACTTCCACACCAAAATTCCTGCCATCTTTCTTCTTCATCTTCTGCACGGAATTATTTGGTTGAGCAAATATTGACTCTAGCCCTACTCAATGGAAAGTTCTTTTAATGCCAACCTCTGCTCTTTTCAGGTAGCATCCCTGGGCGTAACCACCTTCACCCTGTGCGCACTCTGCATCGACCGCTTCCGCGCGGCCACCAACGTGCAAATGTACTACGAGATGATCGAGAACTGCACCTCCACCACGGCTAAGCTCGCCGTCATCTGGATCGGGGCGCTCCTGTTGGCGCTACCTGAGCTGCTCATCCGCCAGCTGGTGGTGGAAGACGCAGAAATCCCGGATGAGCCTCCGGTGGAACGCTGCGTTATCCGGATATCCACGTCCCTCCCGGATATGCTCTACGTTTTAGGTCTGACCTACGAGGGAGCGCGGCTGTGGTGGTGCTTCGGTTGCTACTTCTGCCTACCCACCCTCTTCACCATCGGGTGCTCTTTGGTGACGGCGAGGAAAATCCGCCACGCCGAGCAGGCCAGCGTGCGCAGCAACAAGAAGCAGATCCGCCTGGAAAGCCAGATGAACTGCACGGTGGTGGCGCTGGCCATCGTCTACGGTGCGTGCGTGGTGCCGGAGAACATCTGCAACATCGTGTCTGTGTACATGGCGGCCGGCGTTCCTGAGCACACCATGTCTGTGCTACACCTACTCTCGCAACTACTGCTCTTCTGTCGGGCCGCCGTCACGCCCGTACTGCTCCTCCTCCTGTGTCGCCCGCTGGGGAGGGCCTTCCTGGACTGCTGCTGTTGCTGCTGCTGCAGCCGTACGCCCTCCTCCACCACGGCCAGCGATGATAACGAACACGAGTGCACCACCGAGCTGGAGCTGTCACCATTCAGCACCATACGCCGCGAGCTGAGCAACTACACGCCGGCCGGGTCCCACTGCTAAGCTGGCGGTCCGTTTGCCTTAATCAGTGAAGGCACAGTGTCCAAATAGGCGCACGATGCGCAGCGGCCACGCCCAGCACGCACTTCCGATTACCCCCACCATGCAGAATATCTTGTTCGTTTGTTAGCGGTAAATCGACCCGTTTTCAACAATGGAGAACCTGCTACGTTCAAAGACAAGAGTGCTCTGCTGTTCTTAAGGACCCACTCCAAAAACCTTAGTCAACGATCCATAAAACAGCAACACTTGCTGTTTTTACAGATCTACTGCAAAAATGCCATGCAAAGATCGTCTGTCAGACAGCAACACTTGCTGTTTTTAGGGATCTACTGCAAAAATGACATGCAAAGATCGTCTGTCAGACAGCAACACTTGCTGTTTTTAGGGATCTACTGCAAAAATGACATGCAAAGACCGTCTTTCAGACAGCAACACTTGCTGTTTTTAGGGGTCTACTGCACTGCACACAATTCAAACATTCTGTTACAGTAGTCCTCTGCTGTTTTGGAGTCTCTACGGCTGCAAAACGTAGCCTGCTAACTAACAAACGTTTGTTTACAGTTCTGCCTTGGCTGAGGTTAGTGCACTACTGTTCCAACACTACAAAATCAAAAATGACCCTCCATGGATGCCCCGCGGTGCTCTTAAGGGCAGACAAACTCAAATGTCATTCACTTGGCCGTCGTCATGCATGTGGGCCGCCATTCGGGGATAGAGATTTCAATAGATTCCGTTGGTAAAATAAAACCTTGGTTAGCATCATGAATTCATTTAGGGTTACTTTTACCTTCATTAAAGATGTGATTGGTCCCAATGTTGTTTCACACCTCAGTAATTCAAAAACGGTGAGACCGGAAGTTCCATGTGCCAGCATTTTAATAAAGAAGGTGAAAAACACAACAGAATAAATAATAAGATGGTGCCGGTGTTGCGTCTCACTGCCACGTTGTGTCGCTCACATCAAGAAACCACGTTTTCTGTCAAGGTAAAAGCAACCTTAAATGTTCATTTATCCGTTCTGGTGCTAAAAATACATTAAGGACACAATTGGACTCATGTAGTACATCACAGCCGTTTCGACCCAGTATCGCAGTTCAATCATCGTCCCCTTGCTATATCAAGGATTTCAGGAATTAATCACTTCATGATCGCTGCTTCGTAGTAGACTCTGGTCTATTATTAGTTATACCATAGAAATGCAAGTTAAATGAGTATTGTGGTCACTAGGCGGCAGTAACGACACCAAACATTGGTGAGACATTACCTTAACGTGACATTACCTTTACACAAAGCCAGAGTCATGAAGTCAGTCGCTAGCTGGCGGTCTTCCTAATTCCCTGCAGCATAGCAGCTGAGCAATGTGGCGTAAACCATGAGTAAAAGGCGCGTAATGGTGAATATAGGGGTGTTGTATCACGTCTGCAGGGCTCTAATAATGGTAAAACAAAGTCAAGAACAGCAGTCGGGTGTGGAACCTATTTACTGCTATAACAGAGGGACCGGAAAATCATGGTAAACCCAGACAAAATGTTGCTGTCATTGCTCGACGTAACTGACCGACTGAGGTTTTACTCCACAGCATAATCAGTTGACACTGCCTACCCGAACCAGGACTGTTTACACATAATACCTACTGTAAATGTACTGTTCTTACGCCGGTCCGCACATTTGCAGCCTACATACAGTGCATACATGCAGACAACAGCTGCATCAAAATTTCATACATTTTGAAGCTGCATTTTTTTACACAGCCCATGATTAGACTATGGCTGCAAGTGAGCATCTACGCTGTACATATCAAGCACATTTATGCGCGCTGCACGTACGTGTTGGACATCACTGGGCTGGTCTCAGGCATGCGGAATTAAAAGCTTCACACCGGACCGATGGACTATAAAACAAAGCACTCAGCATGGAGCGGACGCTGTCGTATCATATTACGCCTTGCACTGTATAGCCAGTATAAATATATATTTAAATGGTACACTCTCTTTGGTGCTCTTAGGACGAACTGCGCTGTCAACAACAAAATCTATCAGACCCACTTAGGTTGGCCAGAAATTGAGCTGCACGTTTCATTTCTGCTCAAGAAGACAAATGGTGGTTATTTGTGCCGTCTGGACTCCAAATGCAAAAACCTAGAGAGTCGAGTGCTACTGCAGGCATGTAAAGCAACACCAAAGTGACATGTATTGTACTGTAAATCTCTTCCCTTACTCCCTCTGAGGTCAAGATAAACGTGTTGCTCATTACAATCAATCCACCTGAGAAAAAACATTCATGTCGAATCAACTGTTGTCCCCGTAAAGTGACCCTATTGTTTGCCAGTCAAAGGCTTTTTGTGCTAAATCCTGGGGGAAATCGGATTAGGAATGATGTGTGATGCTCTGGGGTTCTGAAGTGATGGCAGTCGCTGAGTGGTTTGTATCCTGTGCCAATCATAAGCAGCAACAAACAATGAGGTCAGGTTTCTGATGTAATCTCCGAGTGAGAGGTACTGTCCCTGGTTTATTGTGGTTAATCTGTTCCGGACCCAACCGTGAAATGGGATTCCGTAGGTAAAAAATAGAACATTTTCATAGCTAGACCATATAAAACCTGTTTAAATATGTTTTTTTATTATTATTAGAGTTGTCTGGACATCAGATCGACAGACGGATCGGTGCAGCATCTGCAGTAATGCGGTCACTGTACCGGACCGTCGTGGTGAAGAAAGAGCTGAGCCGGAAGGCAAAGCTCTCTGTTTACCGATCGATCTACGTTCCCACCCTCACCTATGGTCATGAGTTATGGGTCATGACCGAAAGAACGAGATCGCGAATACAAGCGGCAGTTTCTTCCGTAGGGTGGCTGGACTCACCCTAAGAGATAGGGCGAGAAGCTCAGCCATCCGGGAGGAGCTCAGAATAGAGCCGCTGCTGCTTCACATCGAGAGGAGCCAGTTGAGGTAGCTCGGGCATCTCCCTGGTGAGGTTTTTTGGGCATGCCCAGTCGGGAGAAGGCCGCCGGGAAGACCTAGGACACGCTGGAGGGACTATGTCTCACAGCTGGCCTGGGAACGCCTTGGTGTCCTCCCGGTGGAACTGGAAGAGGTCGCTGGGGACCGGGAAGTCTGGACTTCCCTACTGAAGCTGCTGCCCCCGCGACCCGGGCGGATGAGCGGAGAAAAATTGATGGATGGATGGATGTCTGGACATTTAAGCAACGATATAGTCACCTTTACGCAATACAGTCAGCATAAGAGAAATAAATAAGACATCATAATCTCACATACAAACACAAATATTCCTAGTGCAGGGGTCAGCAACACGGGTCTCCGGAACCACATGCAAAGTAGAGGAACGTGTGCATTTTCCAAAAAAAAATCACAGCAAGTCTGTGGATACATAGACAGAGTGCTGATTGGATGATCAAGGGGTGAGGAGGCTGGCCAGTGTGTGCTTTAGATCTCACTGGACCGCTGGGGCAGCAGACTAAATGGGAAAGCCCAGACTTCCTTCTCCGCGGCTACTCCAACTCCTCCCAGCGGATTCTGAGGTCTCCTACCAGTCGGACTTGCCCTGGACACCTCCCCAGGGAGGCCGCCAGGAGCCATCTCATCTGGCTCCCCTCAATGTGGATGAGCGGCGGTTCTACCCAAAGTTTCTCTTATCTCTAAAAGGAGAGCTCGGCCACCCTGTGGAGAAAACTCATTTTGGCTGCTTGTGCCCGCAATCTTGTCCTTTCGGTCCCTACCCAAGGTTCATGACCACAGGTGAGGGTAGGAATGTACAACGTCGCTCCCTCTTCACCACAAGAGCCCGATGCAGGCCGCATCACTGCAGACGCCAAAGGAATCTGCCTGAAAAAAACCCAAAGTACTCAACACTCCCCCGATCCAAGTGGACTTAAACTATTTACACTTAAATCCTTTAGTTTATAAGCTCTGTGATGTTTTGCGGCTCCAGCCATTTTTTTTATTTTACTGAAAGAGGAGGCTGAACGGCTTTTTTTGCGGGTCAAGGTTCCCGACCCCTGCCCTCGTTTTGTTTCATTTGACACACTTACTACACCCTTGTATAGAAGTACTACTGGCACACAGTCAACTTGTTGGATAAGTATGATGATGACAAATAGAGTATGCTGATCGATGCATCATCGATCTGCTTGGGAATGCTTCATTTGGGCTAAAAACCCAACATTGTGGAAATATGCGTATTTATGAGTCATAATAGTCTGTTTGCCGTACTCGAATATGCTCCCATTCCTGTACAATCAATCCAAATTGACCACGAAAAGTTCAACAAAAGATGGCTCCATCACAATAACGATGCTATAGATTTTTACGACCAAAAAGGCTCAATCAACGCTTGGACTGTTCCTGAACATGATTTGAATCAATCAAATGACACCATTGTTAACACTTTTGCAGGAATTACAGCCTGGTGTCGGCGGCAGAGTGGGACGGGTTACGACGAAAGCAGCTAGAAAAGGTTCTAATTAGCAAGCGCTTCACGGGGACGACGCTGTTGACCGACCAAAATCAATTAGGCCTTACGCTCGTCAGGTGCAATGTTTGTATTACGTGTCTCACAATCAACTTCTTTTTTGCATAATTCTGCGCTGCCAAACACCTTCTGTGTGTGTGTGTGTGTGTCTGTGTGTGTGCGTCTTGTGGTAGCTGCACACTACCAGCGTTGGTCAGTTTGGCTCTTTCAGTCCACAGCTCCAGTACTGTTAAGTACCACGGTGCTACGTCCAAACCTGAGCACAACTCGTGCTCCACTTAAGTCGGGATTTTGCGACTCCGAAGTCAAACTGACCCCCCTAACCTTAACCCTAACTCCAGAAAGGAAAGGTTGGAGTGGATTGAAAGTGTGTAGCTCTCTCCTGTTGATGACGTGATGTTTGTGTAAGATACAACTGTGATTGGTGGCTGCAACTGTAATAGTAATCGCATAGCACTGTCTCTGTCTTAACCTGCTCACCGGGTTCTAAATATAGCTTTTTATCTAGCCAAAAACTGTCCCTTTGTCTATGAAAGAATCTTTAAAAGTGTCCATTAAAAGTGACATCTGTGTCCTGCTCAGCCCGTCTTTTGTTTTTTTTCTACATTTTCCCGAATTTCTCAGTGAATGATGCATGAATCTTAATGCTGCCCATTCATTTCTGCAATGAGAAGATACTTCCTTGTTTCAAGTCTCTGTGGCAACTCCCTCCATCCTCTTCATTCTATTTAAAGCAATAATCCATCTTGTTGCTATGGATACCACATGTTGCTGGATGCAATATCAGCACTGCTCTGCCGCTGAGGTGAATACACATGTGCTGATAAAGAATGCACATGAATCTATCCAAATAGACTCCTGCGATAAAGATGAAAAACAGGGAACCTGTCAGCTCATTCGTGCCAAGGAGGGCTGAGACACTGCAGGATTTTTTTTTTCTCCAGCAGGAGATTTAATTGGTGAGCTCCTTCCTTCAAACCTATGGAGACGTTGTGCATTAAAACCACCTGCGTTAGTGACCGGCTGGGAAGAATACCTGCAGTGTTTCGGCTCCTCATGGCACGGGTTTGACACCCCGGACTTACTAACTATGCGCATTGTTAGCTATCACGTAAAACTGCAAGGTGGGCTCTTTGTTTTCCTTCGTTGACCATATCATACAGACTCATCTGCTACATCGACGTATTGATTTATATTCCTATGATCCAACTACATCGATCTGTGTTCACCCAGTTGCATCTCCTAATGACGTACATCAATCGAACATCAGTTCAAATGCAATCGACTGACTGGATACAAGAAAATAAAGCATCAGACTTCAGCAAGACAGGCTTTGTATGGATGTGGGGGTTTTTGGGCACTTTTAATAATGAAACCGTTAAATTTGAAACTGGTACATTTGAAAAAGTAGTGAATTTGAAATGATAGCATAAAGAATCCAAGACATCAGACATTTATTGATTGATATTAAACCGTGAAGTATATTGAGGTAGTGGGGTGATTAACGATACTAGTATAAAACATCAGAAAAAACACACACAAAAGTATCAAACTGTATCACCGCTTTGATTTCAGAATCGACCTTAGAGAATGAAGAGCTGGTTTTAGAGATAGACATTTCAGTATTGATCCGCATGTGACCATCATGCGCCCCTTACTGGTGGTTGTGGCAATTTTAAGGATTTTGTGCAACACTGATGAATATTTTCTCCACCAAATGATTCCGTGTGGAAGATGAAGAAGAAAGTTGGCAAGAATTTCGGCATGGAAGTTTGTAGACAACTTTTTGCCACGTCTTTTCCAAGATGCGTGTGGGTGGAGTGGTGAGACGTTGCCGAGAGCTGCTTCACAAGCACCTTAGAAAAATCATTTTCGGATGAGAAGAACTTTTATCCCAGTGTTGCATGATAAACTACGTCTTTCCATGACCGCCTACCTTTGAAGTCTCAGGAAGCACAGAAATACGCGCCTTTCCGTGACGTATATGTCGGATATACGCCACCCGCCCGGTCACACTGCAGTCAAACATATACATATATTGTGTAGTAGGGTTGTACTTCTACCAAAAAACAACTAAAATCCAGAAAACTTTACCAGGACTGTCCAATATCCAGGGATTTCTCTCCGTCAGACTGCTTGAATTTTTGGCTACTACGTTACTGAATCAATGGTAATGTTACCGTTTCATGTCAGATCGTATCGTTCTAAATGAACCGACGTCCTCCTTGAACCGTATCGGGACCCTGAATCGTGAGACGACTTCTATATTGGATACATGAACATCCTGACAAGCCTCACGGTCTGGTCCCAAACTTTCCTTAAGGACCCCACGCAAGTGATGAATGCTGCCATGGCACCATTAGCACTTCCTACTGAGCTGCACCCACAGAAACAAGCGGGTATGTGTGTGTGCGATAAGGACACTGCTGCTTGTATGTAAGGAAACTAAATGAGCTGTCATGCTGCAAACACCGAGCAGAAGCAAAGGGTTTGTCGTGATGATGGAGCCCAAGTGTGTGTGCGTGTCTGTGTGTGTGCACAGATGCAAAGGACCAGCAACACACACAGAATATACCCCACCTGCTCCACTGCTGCAATAATAAGTGGCCTTTCCTCAAATGTCCGCTCTGTCTGGGAGCAACTAATGAGGTTTTTTTACTTCAAAAAGCTCATTTTTCCCCATCTCCCTCCAGGGTCTGCTCAAAACAGCCTGGTAATGACTCGCTGCTACTAAAAAGGAGCCATAGAAAAATTACTGTCGATTTTGATTTTGCTGCATAATGCACTCGGCTAAGTCGTGTTTTTTCAGACATTAATTGAACAACCAACGATGGGTGTTTTGTAGTATATTATTATTAACAAAACAAGTTGAAATATTTTTGTCACATGGGAGCAGAAATGACAAAACATCGAGACAATACCTTATATGTCTTTACCAACATAAATAGAAAAAAGTTCTCCTCCCCGTCTGTGTGGAACTGGTAAAGTTTTTGCGGCTTAAGTTTAAAAGCAAAAAATTTGAGGCTTAACTGATTCTCGACTCCCTGCAACATAAGAGATGTGCAATGTGTTGTAAACAATAATATGAGTGTAAAAGTGACGATATGGCGTGTTGTTTCATGTCTGTTGATAATGTTTAAATGTGTATTTAAAAAGTCATGGTCTAACTACAAAAACATTCTACTTATTAATATTGAATCATCCATCCATGTTCGACTGGAGCCTACCACAGCTGACTTGAGGTGAGCTTCAGGGTACACCCTCGACTGGTCGCTATCTGTTTTTGTACAGTTACATTTTGTTGTGGTTGTTCTTATATCTTTCATCGCTTTAATGCATCTGTTCTCCAATTAGTTTTAGATCTCTTAATACAAACACCTGTTTGACATTATCGGCTATAAGCAGGAGCAAATTATCGGCTATCATTTTCGGTTGAAAATGCATTACCATGCATCACTAACAGATAGTTTATTACTGTCCAAGGTCTATTTGAATGTTGACATGCCTGATTTAATGCAGATACAACGCTAAGGAACGGTAACCGCTGTGTAATACGGCAAAGCTAAAAGGCTTGTTCTAATTCCCAAGCAATTTTCAATGCATTTGTTCCAGAGTCAAACAGCGGCCATCTTCATGTTGCTGCATAACACGCATTTATGCACTCCAAAAAGGTGACATGAGTATAGCGGAAAAGCTACTGTCATGCAAAAGATAGTGATTTCCTACTGAAATGATCACGCTAATGTGCTCTTTATCATCAGGAGAGCCACAGATGGACAACTAGTGCTGACTTCTCAATGGGTCCTCTCTCTCGGCATTGCCATGGAAACCCTTCAAGCCTGCAGACTGATCATTAGATCCTCTGTGGCCTTGTGCTCTCTCCTTCCCTTCTTCCATCTCGTCTTTGTACTCCCAAATCCTTTATCTGTCCATCTCTTCACCATCCATCATCACTAATTGCCATTGAGGGTTTTTGATTAAAGAGATGAGCAGAACTGATTGAAAACAGTCAGGATGCAGCAGGAGGCCGCCCCCAAAAATATCAGATTTGCATCAAGGGGGACCATTTTTCAAGTGTTTGCTTGCTTCGTGGTGATCAACTGAAACAGCAGAGGATTTATGCTAATGCTTACAAGTGGCTTGTGCCATGGGAAGCTTTGTTGTTTGGTTACCACAGTGATGGCATGGCGGCAAGTTTTTAGAAACGCAGGAAGTGAAATGACGCGGTTAAACCTAATATAATTGATTACCTTTTTTTTTTTTTTTTTTTT
>QODF01000121.1:1098213-1108646 GCA_024372805.1 Oostethus manadensis | reverse complement strand
TGTGTAGGCAATTAAAATTGAGGAGCCGAAACTGCGTGACACCATGGGCAGAACCACTCCGCCGGCTGAGCACGGCTAAGTAGCTCTGCCCACCCTGTGACACAAGTCCCGCCCCCCAAAAATGAATGTGAGGTGTCTGTGAGTCTATGTATAGTGAATAAGGGTAATTAAAACTGGGGAGTTTGCGGCCCCCAGGGCATGACAGAAGGAGGTCATGTTTGTGACACCTCACCACTGCCCCCTGTGCCCACACCCCTGTGTTCAATCCCCTGCACCCAACATACAACATACAACATACACACAAACACACTGACACACACCTGCACTCACGCACACACACCCACACCCGCCCAAACCCCTGTACACTCCCCCAACCCTGGTCCTCCCAGGCACCAATCCGGCACCGGGACGCGCACCCATCCACCCCCGCAGCAGCGAGTCCAGGCCAACCCAGATGCCCCCGGGGGTCAGATACGCCCCAACTCCCACATCCGGGTAGAGGCAGCCCCCGGAACCCAGGGCCCAGGAGTGCCCTGGGTTCAAATATAATTGATTACCAACAGTGTCCTGAATCATTCCATTCCATTTTCCTCCACTTATCCAGGTCCCGGGAGCAGCAGTCTCAGTAGAGAGGTCCAGACTTCCCAGTCTCCGGCCACCTCTTCCAGTCCTACCGGGTGGACACATGCCTCGTAGCCTTCTCCTGGCTGGGTATGCCCTGAACACCTCACCAGGGAGGCGTCCAGGAGGCATCTGGGACTAGATGCCCGAGCCACCTAAACCGGCTCCTCTCGACGTGAAGGAGCAGCAGCTCTTCCCGGATGGCCGAGCTCCTCACCCTATCTCCTAGGGTGTCCAGCCACCCTCCGGAGGAAACTCGTTTATAACTGACATCTTGTTCGTTCAGTCATGACCCATAACTCATGACCATAGGCGAGGGTTGGAACATAGATTAGTCCGGGACAGCGACTGCATTACTGCAGACGCTGGACGATCAGTCTGTCGACCTCATGCGCAAACCTTACCTCAATCGTGAACAAGACCCCAAGATAATTGAACTCCCCCACCTGGGGAAAGACCTCACCACCAACTGGGAGGGTACAATCCACCCATTTCATGACAACCACGGTCTCGGATTTGGAGGTGCCGAGTCTCATTCCAGAAGATTCACACTGAGCTGCAAACTGCTCCAGTAAATGCTGAAGGTCACAGCCTGATGAGGCCATCAGGACCACATTGTCTGAAAATAGCAAAGACGAGATAGAAAAGAGATCCTAAGGCCACCAAATTGGAATTCCTTGACACCTTGACTGCGCCTAGAAATTCTGTCTATTAAGGTTATGAACAGAACCGGTGACAAAAGACAGCCTTGGCAGAGGCCAACGTTCACCGGGAACATGCTTCACTTACTGCTGGCAATGAGAACCAGGCTCCTGGTTTGATTGTACAAGACCCAAATGGCACATAGTAGCACACCACCAATCCCGTACTCCAGAATAAACGCACACAGGACCCTACGAGGGATCCGGATGCGAATGCCTTTTCCAAGTCCAAAGAGCACATGTAAACCACTTGGGCAAACTCCCACGTACCCTCCAGTACCCTGAATCAATCTTTATTGATATGGCGCCTTACATCAGCTGTAGCTGAACCAAAGTACTGGACCACAGTGCAAGATATCAGCAAAAAACATAAGAAAAACATACCAGACCTAATAAAGCAGTTTTTGTCATACTGGAATGGAGTGCAATGAAGTGGTGATTTAGACCCAGCCCCCCCAATGATGTTTTATTGGCAGTGATAGCCACAACAGGTGCTGTTCCAGGCCTAACCTTTTAGCACATGCCTGAATTTATTTGTGAATTTTTTCATATGGTGTGAACTAAAAATAACTAATCTAAAATAATATCAAACCCATCCTTCAGCATGTTGGTGCCTTCACAACGTGAGGCTCACGATAGAAAACAAAAACAATTAACAGCAGTAAAAATGGAAAATCAGCCTTATTTTGCTTATTATATAATATTGCTAATATATATATATTTTATTATTTTTGGTTAAAGTCATACATTATGTCAAATGTTATGAAGTGTATTTTTTGTATTAATTTAACCTAAAAAACGTCTGTTACGACAACGACGTCAAAATATTATGAGAATAAAGCCTTAGTTCAGATAAATACATTTACAAGAAAAATGTTGAAATAGTTTGGGAAAATAACAGAAATGGAAATGGAAAAAAAACAGCTATAACTTTCCAAGACTAATATCAAAATATTAAGAAAAAGAAGCCGTATTTTAATGCAAAAAAATTTGAACTTTGAGAATAAATGAGTAATATTAAGTTTAAAAACATTTTTTTCAGCAGCATAAAAACAGAAAACCTAATTTAAAAAATTCGTGCTCAATTTGAAAAAATAAAGTCAAAATATTGAGAGAAGAATGTCAAAATGTTAATAAATTTTAGCAGCATAACACTTTACCAAATTAATATATAATACTGACATACTGTATCAGAAATTTCATTTTGTTTTGCTAAAATTGTAACTATGGAAAAGAACGGTTCCGGTAGTGTTTCTCGGTGGTGTTTCCCAAGTGCTGCTGCAAGTAAGAGAGCCCTTAGGAGTCATGCATAAGGTTCTGGACGGCATCACATCATTACATGATGAGGTGCCATTGTGCATGACATTTTCAGGTCAAAAATTATTCTTTTTTTCTTTGAAAAGCAGTGCTAATGGTTTGAATATACACAAGTATGAACTAAAAGGGGCTATGTACACAAAGACCCTCTCTCAACCATCTGCCGACGCACAATCACACCAGCGCATTCAGCACTCGACAGGGGGTCCTTTTTGTTATCTTCCCCTGGTTTCACACATACACACCCACACACACACTGGTAACAAGTGTACAAGCCCATCAAAGAAGACAAATGCAAAGGGAACCTCATTGCATGCCACTAGGCGTCGTCTGGCTTTACTCATGCACACAAACATTACATTTCGTGTGTCTGCACAAGAACCGACAATAATTGCAGACTTTTTCCATTTTTATCAGCAGTTACAGTCACTTTCACGTCACGGGGGCTCCCAGTGGAAGAGCTGCCTTAAACAAAGCCACATTCAAATCCTCACACGCGCAACAAAACATCCATTCTGCACAGCGGTGTGACCAGGACCCATCTCGAGGATTGGGGTCCCCCCGTCCTGCTCCTGAGGTGTGACTGCATGATTACCGCACTCAACCACACACTGCGACAGACACTTCTCCTGCCTGGAGAGGCGCTCGATGATGGCCGGGGACAAGAAGTGTACAGGAAGCCCCAGCGGGCGAGGACAAGCCTAATGAAGTAGAGATGGAAAATGCGGTTCCATTGTGAGCTTGGCACCATACAAGTAACTGCACGACTGTATATATTTTCTAGGGATAACAGTACAGGAGGTTTTGTTTCTAAGGCAGCAAAGTAAGTTGAGTTTTAGTGTATATTGCAACTTACACCTAAATTACAATTAGATTGACACTTACGTCACTCACACTGTACTCGAGACATACGAAACACAGTAATGAAAACATTAAATACTAGATTTAAATGAAATAGTAATTTTTAAATAAGAACAATCCCTTACCTTTACCCCGGTAGACACTTTTCACCCTCTTTTGTTTTAAAAAGAAGTCTACCTCCAACTTGGAAGACATAGTAAAAAGCAAAAAGTCCTTAAAAAAAAAAGAGTGTAGTGACACACAACTCCTGCCTACTTATTCTTCCTGAAACACTGCAGCATGACATGTTTTGACATGCAGTTAACTGCTTGCAGACACAATTGCGGTAAGTCAATTGCGCAAAGTAGGATTCCTTATTTATAAATGGAATGTTTGTGTACTTAAAGCATAGGACATCCGTTCACGGTCTTCTAAATTCGGTTTTTAACATTATTAGAGCCCTCTAGACATTAAATAAACAGCCCTAGAGTCACCATTACATTTGTTTTACCCAGTATAGTAGCCATAGTAAGAGAAAATTTGATAATATAGACTTGTATTAAAAGCTCCAAGATGAGGGGGATAAAGCCGCATCGAGCACACAGAAAAAAACCTTACCAGCCACCTGAAATGCCAGTGCTGCGGCATTTGAAAAGTGCAAAAGGTTTCCCAATACAGTGCACTTTGCTGGGGCACGCCAGGTACTCTGGTTCTCCTGACCTCCGTAGCAGCACACCAGCTGCTTGGAACGTCTGTCCCAATTCAGTGCACTTTCCTGGGCCACATTGGTGGCTCCGTCTGCTCTACACTCCGCGTCTCCTGATAACAGTAAGTCAACATATTGTTATATTGTTTGACTAACACTGAACCATGATTTATTATGGAGATTACTGTATATACATATGCTGTACACTGACTCGTCCATTCAAGTTAAAAATAAGTCAGATTGTCGCTTGAGAAGATATACTGTCCGCACACTTATGGGTATAGGGAATTACCCACGAGACCTCTAGGGTTGTGATGACGGCATGACATCGTGCTTCTCCACAAACCCCATACGTACAGATGATGTCATCACACGCTTCATCAGAGCTGTGAGCGTCAAGCATGCCTATGATGGAAAGAACGGACGTCCAGCCTTCAGCTTTGTCAGTTACAGCGCTTGCCGTCTCATGGAGCGGCGCTTTATCATGAACCGTGGGGAGCCTGGCCTCCATCTACACGGCCACCTTGAACACCATCTTCCGCAAGTGATCTGGTCTAGGAAGCTGTTGAAATGTGTATGGAAGGGATGGTAGAGACATGAACATACGCCATGCATACGAGGAATTAATTGTCGCTGTGGGCTTTAACCAGCGGGTGAAATGTCAGTGTTCTACTGCGGAGCATGGAGCGACGAAGACGACGACGACGACGACAACAGTTCCCCTGGAAGTACCTATGGAGATGACTTAAATCTTGAGGTGGGAACTGTCATCTTCTCCCCCTCTTCGGAGTACATGGTGGAGAGCGTTCTGGGATGCGGGGCATTTGGGAAGGTCGTCCACTGCAAGAAGCTGACCACCAATGATTCGGTGGCTCTGAAGGTCATCATGGAGACCAAGTTCAACATGGATGCCCAGAAAGAGGTAACAGATGGGCTCCGAATGCTACGCTGAAACCGATACTCAGACAGATATGACATGTGCGCTCTGCTGTTTTTAAGGCTGTCACACAGAAACACTACTCAAAACTCCTCTGTATGACATATTCACTTTGCTCTTTTGAAGGATCTCATGCAAAATCACTAAGCAAGGATCCTCGGTGTCAGGACTGTTCTCAAATTAAAGATCTAAATAACAAGGGCAGAATCTATATGACCATTGACCATTGACCATTGACTATTTTCAAGGATCTACAGCAAAAGGAGGAGCACCCTCGAATGAAAGAGCTTTGTGACAAAAGCACCCTACTGTTTTTGAAGAACACTGACACAAATGTGTGCCAAAGATTTATATGACCGGAGAGCGCTGCTGTTTTTAAGGATCGAATGCAAAAACAGCACTGTAGTAAAGGATCCCATACATTACAGTGGTCTTTGTTTTTTTGTCAACCAATTGTGCAAATGCTAGTCAAAGATCTAAGTGACAGGATAAAACTGCTGTTTTTGAGGACCAATTACAGCAACGCTATTCAAAGACGCATATGTCAAAAGTACTTTGCTGTTTTTGAGGTCATACTAACGACATTAATCTAAGACCTTCTATATGACAGTGGTCTGCTGTCTTTGTAGGTAGAGACCCTAGAGGTCCTCAAAAACTTCAATTTGGAAAAGTACAACATCGTCAAATGGTACGGCTCCTTTCTGCACGAGGGCCACTACTGCCACGAGTTTGAGAAGCTGGACATGAGTCTCTACCAGTACCAATCCACTGAGAAAGAGTGTCTGGAGCTCAGGGAGATCCGACCTATTCTGCAGCAGGTATGGATCCACAGTTTGACTGACAGTGCGATCCTATTTTCTATGACATGAACATGATTCTTTCACACTTTCAGGTGGCTATATCTCTGCAGCTCCTAAAGAGCCTCGGGATAGCCCACACTGACCTGAAACCAGATAATATTATGCTAGTAAATCATGTGCATCAACCGCTGAAGGTTAAAGTCATTGATTTTGGTACGGCCATTCTGATTTCAGACCGCTGCAAAGGCTTAGAACTGCAGACATTGTGGTTCAGGTACTTTTACTTCTGTTTTATTATTTTTGTCTTGAGTTTTTTATATGATGATGTTTCTCCAGGTCTCCAGAGATCCTTCTCGGGGCATCCTTCAATGAAGCAATTGACGTCTGGTCTTTAGGATGTATTGCAGCTGAACTCTTCATGGGCAAAGCACTGTTTCCCAGCAGCGATGAGTATGACATGGTGAGTCTTATTATCCATCCATCGTTGTCCGCTTATTCAAGGGTGGGTCGCAGGGACAGCTAGGGAATCCCAGATTTCCCTCGTCCAGGCCTGTTAAGAGACTTAGTCTTGCCAACGTGTCACGGGTCTTCCCCAAGATCACTTCCTGAACACCTCCCCAGGGAAGTGTCCAAGAGGCACCCTGACCAGATGTCCGATTTACCTCATCTGGTTCCTCTGAATGCGGAGGAGCAGCGGTTTTACTCAGAGTTTTTCCCAAATTACAGTGCTCCTCGCCTTATCTCAAAAGCAGAGCCCAGCCATCCTACAGAGAGAAGTCATTTGGGCTGCTTGTACCCGTGACCATAGCCTTTCGGCCTCTACCTAAAGCTTGTGACTACAGTATTTGATGGTAGGTATGTAGATCGACCGCTGAATTGAGAACTTTGCCTTTCGGACCTATGCAGAGTCTGCGTCAATGCAGACGCCAGACTAATCTGCCTGTCAAGCTTGCGTTCCAACTTTCCCTCACTCGTGAACAAGACCCGGAGGTATTTAAATTCCTCCAATTGGGGCAGAATCTCATCCCTGACCCGAACATGGCACACCACTCGTAGTCTTATTATTATGCTTAAAATCATACGTCATTTCATTTTAAACATTTTCTTTACAGATGAGACACATCCTTCGCATCATTGGAAAGCCACCAAAGCATCTGCTGAACACCGGAGCGTACACAAAACATTACTTCCAATACTTTAGGGCACGGTGTGAGCAAAAGAAGCCGGCCATTTGGATGTTTAAGGTACGCAAAGTAGCATCTATCTTTTGGTCTGACTTTAGAGCAATCACATAAAGAAATCAACTCTATACAGTCACACTTGTACAGTTGGTCTTGCAGACCCTGCACACTAAACAGCCTAACTGACCTTCTGGAGGTACGTTGCCAATCAGTGTACTGTGACAAAAGTGTTCTTCCAGTCACAACAATTTATATTCTTCATGAGGGATCCGAGGAGCTCTGTGGCGATGAGGCCAGAGCCGACGATCTGGACAAGAGGAGCTTTGTGGATCTCCTGGTGAAGATGCTGCAACTGGATCCCACGGACAGGATCAAGCCGCAGCAGATCCTCCAGCATCCCTTCATCACAATGAGCCACCTTGTCGGGGACTTTACTGACTGCCAATAGTAAGAAATCCACAGTGTCTGACTTCTTGGAGGTGGTGACCTGATTGAGACATTGGTTGTTTTCCAGCGTCAAATCCTCCATAGACCTTCTCAATGAGCATTTCGCTCAATCCACTTTGAACCAAGGAGACGTCCAGCAGTCGGGGACAGTTTGACGATTCCTACTATTTGACTACTTTTTGTGCTTTGTTTTGGTTTGTGGAATGTTTCTATAAGAAAAGATGCAATACACAGAAAACACAACATTGTCAATATACTTTGTTGGGCGCTTTATAGTGGCACTCCCTATCATGGAGAGTGTCACATGTCGCAGTGCATGACGACGGTGAAATTCAATCTCCACAAGTGCTTTATAATCCCCCGTAAGAACAAACAACACATCTTCGCTTTCATGGTTAACACTGATTTGATGCTGTTGACTTTTACTGGTGAGTTATCCCCAAATCCCAAACATGGAAAAACCAAATTCAAATCCTGGTGCCAAGTACACATGTGGACACCCTTATGCTTGAACATGGTGTTCGTTATTGACAATTTAGCAGTTTGCCTGTCTATCTATCGATAGATCTATCTACCTATCCATCTATCTGTGTCTCCTTGTCCGTATATCTATCTATTTATTGCATACAAAAGTGTTTGCAGAAAAATATTTTGACCTACGTCACCTTTAAAAAGAAAAATTTCTGTCAGCTCCAGCGGCTTACGGCCATACTTTCCTGTGAACGTCTGATCTCGTCTGATCTCAGAAGCTGAGCGGGGTTGGGCCTGTTTAGTACTTGGATGGGAGACCGCCTGGGAATACCTTTTGCTGAATGCTTTTCAGGTGAACTACTCTTGTTGTACAGCAGAGGGTGCTGTTTCCCCACTTTTTTTAAAAAGCCATCGCGTTTGACATAAACAGTATTTATTTTGCCCGAATGTGATTAACATTTAGTAGTTTGCCTGTTTATCTGTGTATCTATTTAAATGTTGGTTTCCCTATCTATCTATCTATCTGTGTCTGCTTGTCCTTATATCTATTTATTTATTGCATACAAAAGTGTTTGCAGAAAAATATTTTGTCCTACGTCACCTTTAAAAAGGAAAATTTCTGTCACATCTAGCGGCTTACGGCCATACTTCCCTGAGAACGCCCGATCTCGGCTGATCGCGGAAGCTAAGCATGGTCGGGCCTGGTTAGTACTTGGATGGGAGACCGCCTGGGAATACCAGTTGCTGAATGCTTTTCAGGTGAACTATTCTTGTTGTACAGCAGAAGGTGCTGTTTCCCCACTTTTTGGAAAAAGCCATCACTTTTGACATAAACAGTATTTATTTTGCCCGAATGTGATTAATATTTAGCAGTTTGCCTGTCTATCTGTATCTATTGATCTAAATTTTTGTCTCTTTATCTATCTATCTATCTATCAATCTGTGTCTGCTTGTCCGTATATCTATTTATTACATACAAAAGTTTGCAGAAAAATATTTTGACCTACGTCACCTTTGAAAAGGAAAATTTTTGTCACATCCAGCGGCTTACGGCCATACTTCACAGAGAACGCCCGATCTCGGCTGATTGCTGAAGCTAAGCATGATCGGCCCAGGATAGTACTTGGATGGGAGACCACCTGGGAGTGCCAGGTGCTGTAAACTCGTCACGTGCACTTCTATTGTTGTACAGCAGAGGGTGCTGTTTCTCCACTTTTTGGAAAAAGCCATCGCGTTTGACATAAACAGTATTTATTTTGCCCCAATGTGATTAACATTTAGCAGTTTCCCTGTCTATTTGTGTATCTGTCTAAATTGTGTTTTCCCTATCTATCTGTGTCTCCTTGTCCGTATATCTATCTATTTATTGCATACAAAAGTGTTTGCAGAAAAATATTTTGACCTACGTCACCTTTAAAAAGGAAAATTTCTGTCAGGTTCAGCGGCTTACGGCCATACTTCCCTGTGAACGCCTGATCTCGTCTGATCGCGGAAGCTAAGCAGGATCGGGCCTGGTTAGTACTTGGGTGGGAGACCGCCTGGGAATACCAGTTGCTGAATGCTTTTCAGGTGAACTACTCTTGTTGTAAAGCAGAGGGTGTTCTTCCCCACTTTTTGGAAAAAGCCATCGCGTTTGACATAAACTATTTATTTTGCCCGAATGTGATTAACATTTAGCAGTTTGCCTATCTATCTATCTATCTATCTATCTATCTATCTATCTATCTTTGCTTGTCCGTATATCTATCTATTTATTGCATACAAAAGTGTTTGCAGAAAAATATTTTGGGTTAGAGTTAGGGTTAGGGTTTAGGGTTAGGGGTTAGGGTTAGGGTTAGGTTAGGGTTAGTGTTAGTGTTAGGGTTAGAGGGTTAGGGTTAGGGTAGGGTTAGGGGTTAGAATTTTGAAAGGTGAGTTCGCCTCCCCCACATGGGGGAAGCGAAAAATGCACGGGCCTCCCTCCAGTTCCAACATCCCTCCCACCATAGTGAACAAAATTAAGCTCTAGTGCTCATCCCGTGCGTGGAACCATACTTGTCCTCGTTCAGTCTGTCTCTTCGCTATTCACAGCGGAACTATTTGGCTACTGTGGCCTTCTCTGCTTGTACAGTGCATTTATTTGGCTTCTGCGGCTCTCTCGCTGCGCAGAGCAATTCCCCTTGTGTGTGTGGTCCTTCGCGACGTTTCGACATATTTGTGTCTTTTTTAGGCGGCTCCAACACACATCCCCCAGACAGAAAATATAAAATGGCACCCCCAAAGTACTACTCATTGCATCTATTGTGCTTCATTTACGGCCACCGCCTTTCTTGACTCTGATCCCCACACATGCGCGACGAGCATTTTACAAACTAGCACTCAAGTCTGTCAACTATGACCTTATTTGTCTTTCTTCCTCACAGGTGAGTATAG
>QODF01000121.1:1066060-1078527 GCA_024372805.1 Oostethus manadensis | reverse complement strand
TATATGTATGTGTATGTATATATGTATATATATATATGTATATATATGTATGTGTATGTATATATGTATATATATATATGTATATATATATATATGTAACCCATTTTGTCCCTACCCAGGGACAATTCAATGCAAAAAACTTTTCCCTCAACACGCAATTGCCAGGACAAGTATGCATCACAGACTGCATGAACTTCCCCCGTGAATGTGATTCGGGATTGGACAAAGTGAAACGATATTGGTCGAAGAGATGTGTTTGTGTTGTTTGGGGGTTTGGGACTCCCAAAAGGGGGGGGGGGGGGGATATATTGTGAAATTGGGAACTCCAGATGTTCTCATAGTTAGATAATGTGTTCTCAGTTACGTGCGTATTGTGATATGCCAGAAGTGTATAAGAAACATGGTCTAATAAACAGGGGGGCCCTTCTTTTTCCTCAGCTACTGAAGTTGTGCATTTGGCTTCATCATTCTCCACAACACTTTAAGGACAACAGGGACTCAGAGGACTCATTTAGCCATGAGGTATGATTGATAACATGATTGGGAAGGACAATGGACATTGAGCTGACCACCGATGTCCAAAATCACAATATGCTGAGGCCTCGCCACAAACTATATTAACATTGCTTGGGAAACCGCCATGCCAAGGACTGGACTGAGGTAGAAGGACAAGGGACTTGTAGGATTGAATAACCATGCAGACACACGTACATCTTAGCAACATTAGTCAGTAATTATCAATAACTATACTATTTCAGTTATTCAACAGTAAGTCAAGCAGTTATCTAAACAATGTTTTAGAGTAGCAAGTGTTACACATTCTGTTCAGTATCCTCATGTTATCACCTTCAGGATATTTCACTAAGTTACAGAAATCAATAAGATACAGGCAATACATACTGTATACTCAAAAGTAATCCATAAATCATAGGAAGTAGTTGAGGGTCAGGCTAGTATGAGGCACACTACTAGATATAGGAAGGAACTGTTCCAGCGGAGATGGCTGCATTCATGGATTGGGACCAGGCCGACTTAGACAGGACATCCAGATGAGCCATAGTCGAGGAGGGAACCAGGCTGAGAGGAAACGCCCATCCTGGATGCTGGCTTGCCCTCCTCCTACGTGCGACGTGCCAAGTCACCAACTTGTCTCGGCGAAGGAAGCTCCTTGCCACAAAGTGGCCCTCCAGACCACAGCGTGCTGATCACCGAGGGGTGATTGAAGAAAGGGACTGAAGATATTCTACACCGTTCTTACAGAGGCATAATAATCCTCTCGGCGGTGAATAATGTGAGCTGAAACAGCGCTCACAACCCAGTTTGCCCACACCCAGGGACAATTCAATGACAAAAAAAAAACTTTCCCTTCAACAACCACTTGCCAGGACAAGTATGCATCACGGACTGCATGAACTGCCCTCAAGGTGGTTAAAAACCCCAAGGAAGTAAATAATGCATTGTGCAACGACATCAATGTTCTACAGGATGATATCAAGACACTATTGAAGGATAATGCCTGCTCCTGGAGGAAGAGAAAGATGCAAAGGATAACATCACTGAGCAAATGAAAACAATAATGGATGAGATGGATCCAAATTCACGAATGAATGATGTGATCCTCACAGGGCTCCGAGTTACACCCGGGTCAAAAGATAGGGAAGCTCATAACTGAGGAGAACCAGATAGAATTATTGTTCCCTCAGCAAAGCAACAGATTGTCAGCTTCCTACAATCAAAAGTAGATGTAGACATCAACACCATTGATACTTGCATCCCACTGTATGGCAGAAACAACAGCACACCTGTCGTCATCAAGTTCACCAACAGGGAATTCAAAACTACACTGCTGAAACAGAGGAAGAACTTGAAAGGCACAAACGTCCACTTAAATGAGCATCTGACAAAACGCAACGCTGACATTGCCAAGAAAGCACGAGACTTGAGGAAGCAGGGAAAGGTACAAAGTACTTGGAGCACCAACGGACAAATAAACGTCATGCTACATGGAGGACCAGGAGAAGCAGGAGTGCTGGTTGTCAAAGATATCAATGATCTGGATACATACTAAACATCATATAATCATGACAGGATAAAAGAGGATACAACGCACATTGGGACATTGCATGTCACTTCTCTGGTGGGAAAGGGGCCTGAGCTTGTGAAAGAGGCGGAGACATTCCGACTAGAAGTAGTCGGGCTCACCTCAACCCACAGTTTGGGTTCTGGAACCAAATTCCTTGAGTGGGGCTGGACCTTGTTCTTCTCTGGAGTTGCTGCAGGGGAGAGGCGACGAGCTGGTGTGGGCTTATTATAAGCCCCCTGGCTTAGTGCCTCCGTGTTGGAGTCATCCCCAGTGAACGAGAGGGTTATTTCCCTACGCCTTCGGGATGGTTATTGCGTACGCGCCTAATGGCAGTTCAGAGTACCCAGCCTTCTTGGAGTCTAGTAGAGGGGTTCTGGAGAGCACCCCAGCTGGTGATTCCATAGTTCTACTGGGAGACTTCAACGCCCATGTGGGCAATGACTGCGTGACTTGAAGGGGCGTGTTTGGGAGGAACGGCCTCCCTGATCTGAACCCGTGTGGTGTGTTGTTGCTGGACTTCTATGCGAACCACAGTTTGTCCATAACAAACACCATATTCGAACATAAGTATGTCCATAAGTGCACTTGGCACCATGACACCCTAGGTCGCAGGTCTATTATCGACTTTGTGGTTGTATCATCATACCTGCGTCCGCATGTTCGGGACACACGGGTGAAGAGAGGGGCTGACCTGTCAACTGACCACCACCTGGTGATGAGTTGGATTAGATGGCGGGGAAGCATGCCGGACAGACCTGGTAGACCCCAAAGTGTAGTGAGGGTGTGCTGGGAACGTAGGGCAGAGTCTCCCGTTCGTAGAGACTTCAACTATCATCTCCAGCAGAGCTTTGCCTGCATCTCGAGTGAGGACCCGAATATTGAGTCCGAATGGGCCGTATTCCGTGCCTCCATTGCTGAGGCAGCCAGTCTAGTTGCAGCTGCGAGGTGGTCGGTTCCAGTCGTGGCGGCAAGCTCCGAACCCGATGGTAGACACCAGGGGTTAGGGCTGCTGTCAAGCTAAAGAAGGAGTCCTATCAAACATGGATGGCTTGCGGGATCCCGAAGCAGCTGAAAGGGAACTGGCAGGCCAAGCGGCACGCGGTTTCGGCGGTGGTCGGGGCAAAAACTCGGGTCTGGGAGGAGTTTGGTGAGGCTATGGAGCACGACTTTCGGTCCCCCTCGAAGAGATTCTGGCAAACCGTCTGACACCTCAGAAAGGGGAAGCGGCCCCCAGTTCTCACTGTTTACAGTGCGGACAGGGACTTGCAGACCTCGACTGAGGATATAGTCGAGGAATACTTTGAGGCCCTTCTCAATCCCACTGACATACCTTCCGTAGAGGAAGCAGAGTCTGAGGATATGTACCTGGACAGTTATATCACCGTGGCTGAGGTAATTGGGGTAGTTGAAACACTCCCCAGTGGCAAGGCTCCGGGGGTAGACGAGTTTCGCCATGAATTCCTCAAGGCTCTGGATGTTGGGGGACTGTCTTGGTTGACACGCCTCTACAACATTCCATGGAAGTCGGGAACAGTACCTCTGGACTGGCAGGCCGGGGTGGTGGTCCCCATTTTTAAAAAGGGTGACTGGAGGTTGTGATCCAACTATAGGGGGATCACACTCCTCAGCCTCCCAGGGAAAGTCTATTCCAGGGTGCTGGAGAGAAGGGTATGACCGTTGGTTGAACCTCGGTTACATGAGTTGCAATGTGGTTTTTGTCCCGGTGGCGGAACACTGGACCACTGGACCAGCTCTACACCATTGTAAGGGTGTAGAGCTAGGGTGTAGAGAGGGTATGTGGGATTTTTTCCAACCGGTCCACATGTGCTTTGTAGACATGGAAAAGGACATCATGAACAGAATTTATAGGCGCAGTCATGGCGTTCAGGGAGTCTAACTTGGTGACCTTAGGATCTCGTCTCTGCTATTTGCAGACAATGTGTTTCTTATGGCCTCATCACGCTGTGACCTTCAGCGTATACTGGAGCAGTTTGCAGCTGAGTGTGAAGCTTCTGGGATGAGATTCAGCACCTCCAAATCCGAGGCCATGGTTCTCAGTCGGAAACGGGTGAATTGTACCCTTCGGGTTGGGAGTGAGGTCTTGCCTCAGGTGGAGGAGTTCAACTATCTCGGGGGTCTTGTTCACGAGTGAGGGACGGTATGGGTGTGAGGTCGACAGGCGGATTGGTGCAGCGTCAGCAGTAATGCGGTCGCTGTACCGGACTGTCGTGGTGAAGAGAGAGCTGAGCCAGAAGGCAAAGCTCTCTGTTTACGTACCCACCCTCATCTAATGTCATGAGTTATGGGTCATGACCGAAAGAACTCGCGTATACAAGCGGTGGATATAAGTTTCCTCCGTAGGGTGCCTGGACACACCCTACGTTATAGGGTGAGGAGCTCGGCCATCCGGGAGGAGCTTAGAGTAGAGCCGCTGCTCTTTCACATCGAGAGGAGCCAGTTGAGGTGGCTCGGGCATCTAGTCCGGATGCCTCCCGGGCGCCTCCCTGGTGAGGTGTTTTGGGCATGCCCAGCTGGGAGAAGACCCCGGGGAAGACCTAGGACACGCTGGAGGGACTATGTCTCACAGCTGGACTGGAAGCGCTTTGGTGTCCTCCCGGTGGAGTTGGAATATGTCGCCGGAGACTAGGAAGTCTGGACTTCCCTACCGAGACTGCTGCCCCCGCAACCCAGACCTGGATAAGCGGAAGAAAATTGAATGGAATGGAACAACACACAAAAACAGTAAGATTACATTCAATAATACAAACAATGATATTAACATTGAAAGACACGCTCAACAAAGTATTAAAATCAGGAACATTTGTACTTAATTTAATGACACTCACACTGGTCCAGCGTCAACTGGCACAGTTTAAGCAACTCCGTCAAGTCCTCGGGGACCTGTGGGTCCATAAGCCTCTCTCTTAGTAGGTTCAGCTTTTCCTGGGACTCCTTGAGTTTCTTCTTTCTCTTTGCTGTCTGGTCGTCATCCTCTTCGTCCGGGTTGTCAAAAGGAAAGGTGATTGTGGTGGCATCCGTGGGTAGTTTAGGGAAGCCAAACCGACACGATACGTTTCCTTTTTCAGACTGCGGCTGTGAGACTGGTCGCTGGTGACAATGTCGTAATGTTCCGGATCCTCACTTTGGTCGGGGATTCGGCAGGTGATGTAAGTGTCAATAAACTGGACCACCTCGTCACAGAAGTTAGGGTCCGGTTCCTTGATCACCGGGGCCTCTTTCTCCACACAATTATGTGGATGTACCTAATCTAGTGGCCAAATGTTTCCTTCATTTTTCAAATTCTTCATAATGTTTTACGTTTGCAATGTTGCACCAAATCATCTCAAAAGTGTAAAGTGCACCAAACAAACTTCATATGGAGCGTCTAGCGCTATGGTTGGCGTTATAAGTAGCACTTATTGCTTTAAATTGCTCCCTGTCATTTTGCCTTTAACTGAGCGTCAGAGCAGCGTAGCTCCACCAAACCACGTTCAGAGAGTAAAGTTCATGAAACTGCTCAAAATGCACTTGAAATCAAAATTCTAGCATCCTCCTTTGTCGTACTAGTGTTTATTTCTTTAAAATGCTTCACATTTTGCATTTGCAAGGCTACAAAAAAAACACATCCAAACTGAAAAGGGCATAAAAGTGCACCAAAAAAATTTCATATGGAGCGTCTAGCGCTAGGATTGGAAGTAATAAGTAGTGCTTATTGGTTTAAATTGCTGCCCATCATTTTGCTTTTAACTGCCTGTCAGAGCAGCACAGCTCCACCAAACCACGTTCGGAGAGTAAAATTCGTGAAACTGCACTAAATGCATTTGAAATGGAGTTTGTCGCACCTTTTTTTCTAGATGGATTCTGTTATTTTTCTTCATTTTTTTGTCATTTTTATAGTTTATTATTTTGCCATTTTCTAGATTTTTTTGTCTTTTTTAGATTTTTTTAGTCATTTTTCTACATTTTTGGGGGGATTTTTCTAGATTTTGTTGTGATTTTGCTAGGTTTTTTTTGGACATTAAAAAAATGTTAATTAATTTTTCTAATTTTTTTAGGCCTTTTTTTCACAGTTTTTTGCCGGAAGGCAAAGCTCTATGTTTACCGGTTGATCTACGTTCCCACCCTCACCTATGGTCATGAGTTATGGGTCATGACCGAAAGAACGAGATCGCGGATACAAGGGGCGGAAATGAGTTTCCTCTGTAGGGTGGCTGGACTCACCCTAAGAGATAGAGTGAGGAGCTCGGCCATCCGGGAGGAGCTCAGAGTAGAGTCGCTGCTCCTTCACATCAAGAGGAGCCAATTGAGGTGGCTCGGGCATCTAGTCCGGATGCCTCCAGGGCACCTCCCTGGTGAGGTGTTTCGGGCATGCCCAGTTGGGAGAAGGCCCCGGGGAAGACCCAGGACACGCTTGAGGGACTATGTCTCACAGCTGGCCTGGGAACGCCTTGGTGTCCTACCGGTGGAGCTGGAAAAGGGTTGCCAGAGACCGGGAAGTCTGGACTTCCCTACTGAGACTGCTGCCCCCACAACCCGCACCCGGATAAGCGGAATAAAATGGAATGGAATATAAGCTTACCACTAAAACAGAAGATTGAATACACCTGCCGACTGCAAAACGGGAAACAGACCTACTCAGTAAATTGGATCAAAACCCATGGATACAAATATGTTCAAATACATTTAAAATGACGAAAAACTTAAATCTACAGCTGATTCAGTTCAAAATTCTTCATAGGAGTCATTACACAGGACAAAGGATGTTAAAGATGGGTCTCACAAAGTCTACGCTGCTCTGCGGGGACCGGTGTTTATCTCTATTGAGGCTCGGGTAGGTCTGGTGCCGAGGCGACCAGTTGGTGGTAGGGCTGGCTGGGCTGGCTGGGTGTGGGTGGGGCGGCGCTCCTGGGCCCTGGGTTCCGGAGGCTGCCTCTACCCGGATGTGGGAGGGGAGCCGTGTCTGACCCCCGGGGGCATCTAGGTTGGCCCGGAGTCGCTTCTGTGGGGGTGGACGGGTGAGCGTCCCTGTGTCGGATTAGTGCCTGGGAGGTCCTGGGTTGGGGAAGTGTGCATGGGGTTGGGCGAGTGTGGGTTTGTGTGTGCGAGTGCTGGTGTGTGTATGTTAGTGTGTGTTTCTGTGCACGTTGGGTGCAGGGGATTAAACAGTGCAGGTGAGCAGGTATGTTCTGCAGTTAGGAGAGGGCTGCGGGGTGGAGGAGGGTTGCACTGGGAGCACTGGTGGGGGGTGAGGTGTTTGACTGTGCCTGGAGGGTTTCTGCCTCTCCGAGTGCTGGGGTGTGTTGCCCGGGTTCATCTCGAATACGGGAAGGGGATGGCCGTGGTGGTGGTCGGGGGTGCGGGCCGCCGGGATTTCCTACAGAGGCGTGCCCATTGGGCGGTTCTATGGTGGGTTTTGAGTGTTGCATCTGGGAGAGGCTGCTTCCGGACTGCGGTCACTGGGCGTCCGGGACCTATGGATGACCTCGCCCCGTGCGCGGTGGGTCCCGGGGAACAGGCCTGCCTACTGCTTATTGGCTTTTTTCTGGGAGGGAATTTTTTTTTCTCCCAGTCCTATTATCCCTTGGGCATTGCATCAGCTTTCCCTCCACTTAACCCTTAATCATCCACATTCATCATTCTTGTTGCCGCCATGCTCCTGCTAGCTTCTGGAGGCACAACTCTGTCAACTTTTGTTATTTTGGTGTCTTTTTTTGTTGTTCTTGCATCAGATAACTCCTTGTTACTTTTATTTACCTCGAGCATTTTTTTAAGGATTTTCCCTAAATAGCTGGGGAGCGGTGCAAAGCGTGTCCTCCCACATGGCGGCCATAACAGAAAGTCCGGCTGTGCAACTGTAATGCCAACAATGTCTTTCTTGACGTTTTTGATGCTTCTCATTCGGGCCAATCCCAGCTGACTATGGGCAATAGGCAGGGTACACCCTGGACCGGTCACCAGCCAGTCACAGGGCACATTGTCATGGTCTGTATGTTTGCGGGCATGACAGTTGTTTTTGTGTTTATTCCTTCTTTTGTTCCTGTTTGGCGCCCTTATTTTGATAGTACTTCCTGCTCTGTTCCCTTCTGTTTCCCTTCCACTTTACTTTGTGGTTCAAGCACCTGCTCCTAATTTCTAGTTGATTATGTAGTTCAGCTGGGTTTGTGGTAGTTGGTCGCATCATTGTGTTTGTTGGCTGTTTTGCGTTTCTTTGTTTCTGCTGATATCGTTACAGAAAGCCCGCTTGGCGTCCTGCTCTCCGCATCCTCGAGGTGGTCACCACCATGCCGAGACGTAGACGCCACACACACATAGGACACCTATGGACAATTTAGAGTGTGGGTGGAAACCGGGTCTGACCTTCTGGAAAAATATCCCACGTTCTACCGTACGGATCTGGGGAACTTGTTGGTTAGAGGTGAGGCTCCAAAATTATGGGACGAGCCCCATCACCCCACCCAGTTGAATCGATTTTGAACATGCATACAATTTACCCTGGAATACATCACATAATACTTTTCGCAAATTAGGGGTGCAAATCATATTTTTGGCCTCTTGAATTGCTCTGTGTATGGATCTTCTAGACTCCTGCGCTGTGGGTGGTTTACCAGCCTTCACTTTCATTATATCAAATGATATACTGTAACATGTCTTATCCAGCAGACATAAGACATCTTTCTTTTGGCCATGCCTCCCTCCGGAGGCCCCCGGGGGGAAGGGAGTCCTGGGGGGCGGAGTTTGACACTGTGGCTGGAAGCAAGTTCTGTCGGGTAGAGAAGTAGAGGAGGACAGATGGCACATGAAGGAGAAGAGGAAGTAGCGTACAGGTAGGGACTTGTCCACCTCTCTGCATCTGCTGCTGGTATCATCAGTCAGTGAAAGATCAGATAACCATTCATCGTGATATCAATATTTCATGTTGTTGAAATGATATAGTAAAAAATAACTGTATGACTGATTGGTGTCGCTATATCGATACAGTACTGTATACGATACAGTAGTGTCAAATTTAAGGAGACGTCTTGATGTTGGTGTATCGATGCTGTATTGTAAAATATGATGATATCGGTATTTCATATATCGATACTGGATTGTTAAATATGACGCATTTCGATATTTCATCTATCGATACTGTATTGTAAAATATGATAACGGTATTTCATATATCCATACTGTATTGTAAAATATGACGCACATCGGTATTTCATATATCCATACTGTATTGTAAAATATGACGCACATCGGTATTTCATATATCCATACTGTATTGTAAAATATGATGATATCGATATTTCATATATCGATACTGTATTGTAAAATATGACGCACTTCAGTATTTCATATATCCGGAATGTATTGTAAAATATGACGCATATCGAATTTCATACATCCATACTGTATTGTAAAATATGATGATATCGGTATTTCATATATCCATACTGTATTGTACAAAGTCTGATGTTTGTATATTGATATTGTAACGTAAAAATCAATACCGTGTATGATATCCTTCGCTGCTTTGCAGTTACAATTTCACGGCTCCCTTCTATCAAGGTTTTTCAAAACGTATGAATTCATGAATCTGGCTGTTTTGTGGTTGACTGCGCCCTATTATTAGTAAAAGAAAAATGCGTGTTGTAGCAAAATGTGCATGTGTTTGCATCAAAGGAAGCATTTCCAAGCACAAAAAGGACTAAATGGTCTTCATTGTGAAAATAAGGCATCGAAAGACTTGTTGCAGTATGTTGTGGTTGTTAGTAATGTTACTTAACCACCGCAAGAAGTCCCGGGAGTTAAAAATGAAACAACTATGAACTGTCCAATGCAAACACGTGTAAGTCTATATGATAAAGTTGCCATTTATTGTCTCTATAGATGGATCGATATGTATTGTGTATTCTGTATTCTATGATGTCTACCACACTGGGTAAAAGCAGTGTAAGGTGACTATAGGGGTGTTTTTTCATGTCTAGAGGGCTTTAATAAGTTTGAAAACTGTATTTAGAATTTGTATTTGGTATTTGTGTGTATGTAGAAATGTATTTAGGTATTCTAGGCTATATTTTGGTCTGGAACCAATTAAGCATGATCAAAAGATACATTGGTGTTGATGTCGTAGCTCAAAGGATTGCACTAAAAGTCTTTGGGCTGTCAGTATTGGATGTGCAGTACTGGTAATGTACTTTATTGTGCAAGATACCGCTACCTTTCAGTGCAGTGTCAAGGTCTGACACTTTGTCACACTTTGCACCTTTTTTATTCTAATATTACAATTTTATTGCTGTATTGCATTTTTTAGATTTGTTTGTATGTTTTATCTGGAAAAGTTAAGCCACTTTTTCTTCATGCTGTAGCACAGGGGTCAGCAACGCGGTACCCGCGGGCGCCTGCTTTCCATTTGGGTTTTCAGTGAATAATGTGAGAACACAAGAATTCAATGCAGGAAATCTTGTTTTGGGTTCCGGCATTTTGCCAGTGTTCTGGTAAAACAAGCACATTTGGCTTGTTTGGGTGGAAATAAGCTCATTTAGTAAAAGTAGCTCTCGTGAGAAAAACCAGTGCTGGAGTGTACAAAAAATCCTTTGCAGTGAAGGCTTTGTGTGTGTGTGCATCTGGGAATTAGGTGTGTCCCGTTGCACAAATGACAGCTGGTGCGCTGAAGCTGCTGCTTGTCATCATGGAGGTGCCCGTCTGCACACAGCTATTCTGTATGTCTGCACGCCACTTAACATTCCTGCACTGCTGCGCTTAGCGCTCCTTTCTGTGGTGCACAGTAGATGTACGCGCCATGAGCACCTCCTTCCATTTTGTAACTTGTCATTTTCTCACCTTTCGTCCTGCAGGGGCCGTACCTCAACATCAAACAGGCTTTGTCATCTGGGAACATGTTCTTGGAACATTCCGGCTACGCTTTTGTACTTCCTTATTGTACCTCATTTTGTTCTTCTTACTTTTATGAAAACAACACTTTCAGGCTTTTTTCGTCGTCGTAAGAGTAAAATTTTACTGCCATGAATTTACCGTGAGGAGGTTTTCTTCATGTCTCATTTTCATTCTTGTAACATCACCGTAAATATTTCATCCGTTTCGGGTCACTGGTGGGAAAATACAACTCTTTGAAATGGAGGAGATGGTTCCCAATCGGGAGACATCTTTGATTTTTTTTTCTCATCCCTTTTTCCGTTGAAGCCGTACAGACGGGATGGGTCAAAATGTAAGTTCCCGAAAAAGGGAGGGGTTACACACACAGCACAGAAGGTCCTTCCTTGGTAGCGTCCTATTGGCTAGGAAACAAAATCACCTGTCTACGATGTCATCTGTGCTTGACTCTAAAAATAGACGTTTTTATGGCTTTATTATGATTTTTTTTCTATGTTTTTTCATGCATAGAACATTCCTAAATGCACATAAACAAGGATACTTTTGCGTTCACTGAAGACATGACCGTTCCCAAAGACACGAGGTAGCAGCGAGACGCCACCTTCCTGTTTAGTTAGGACTTACTTCTCGAATTCAATCGTGTTTCTCACCTTTTTTGGAACAAAATGATGACACCTGCACTTTCTTTGGCTCCATTCTGGGTTACAGTATTGAGGTGAGAAACACAACTGAATTCAACTTTTGTTTTCTACAAAATGTTTTGACTTTTCCTCATAGTAGTAAAAATAGCACTTTCCCTTAATATCACAACTTTATAATAATGTCAGAATTTCCTCTGATATTTTTCTATGCGACTTTATGTTAAATAAATATAGATTTGTTTGTACTTTTTTGCTAAAATGTCCTAAAAAATGCGACTGTTTTTTTTATACATTTTGATATATTTTTGTGTATAATTTGTCGTTATACAGTGGTGTGAAAAACTATTGCCCCCTTCTTGACTTTGTATTCTTTTGCATGTTTGTCACACTTAAGTGTTTCTGCTCATAAAAAATAGTTAACTATTAGTCAAAGATAACGTAATTGGAAAAAAAGGCAGTTTTTACATTAAGGTTTACGTTACTGAGGGAGGGAAAAAACTCCAAATCTACATGGCCCTGTGTGGAAAAGTGATTGCTTAACTGTGGTTTATCACACCTGAGTTCAATTTCTGTAACCACTCCTAGCCCTGATTACTGCCACACCTGTTTCAATCAAGAAATCACTCAAACAGGAGCTACCTGACACAGAGAAGTAGACCAAAAGCACCTCAAAAGCTAAACATCATGCCAGGAGCCAAAGAAATTCAGGAAAAAATGAGAACAAAAGTAATTGAAATCTATCAGTCTGGTTAAGGTTATAAAGCCATTTCTAAAGCTTTGGGACTCCAGCGAACCACAGTGAGAGCCATTATCCACAAATGGCAAAAACATGGAACAGTGGTGAACCTTCCCAGGAGTGGCCGGCC
>QODF01000121.1:1047997-1064517 GCA_024372805.1 Oostethus manadensis | reverse complement strand
ACGTTATTATCGTGGTGTTCTAACTTTTTGCTCACAATGTTGCAACATTACTCTTAGTGTTTAATTTTGAAAAAATCTGCCACGATTATGACATTTTATTATTACAATGTCGTCCTTATAAGAATTTGACATTTCCTAGTATTTTCTCATAATTCAACAATTTGATTATGGTAATGTTATGTTACTTTTTCTTTGTCTTATAGTCAAAGTTGCTTTTTTTTTTTTAAATTGTAATTACTTCATTTAATTTGAACACGCATGCAAGTTCCATTGGAACACATCACATGAATTAATACTATTATATAATTAATACTACTACTATATGAATGAATACTACTACATATTAAAGTTCCGTGGTTGACTACGGCCCATTATTAGTCCAAACACGAGTTGGGCTATTCGGGCAGAAGTAAATTCATTCGACATGTGCTGTCAAACCTCCGACCTTCATGAGATGACCGCTGTTGAGATTTGGCGCTCCACAAATGCATCTGAATTGAAGTTCAGTACATGGCGTCAGTGCCATCACATAACATGACAGCACCGCTCTTGTCTTTCTGCAGCTGCAAGATGATATACAAGTAGACTTACTTTTCTGCAATAAGAGCTTGTTCTCTGGAGTTCTACACCTTGGAGGTCCCTAGCAAATAGAGGGAGGAATTGTGTGCCAAGTGTCTAGTCACCAGCATGCTGAAACAGAAGCAAACCAGTCTTAAGCAATAAATAAGTCCATAAACCAACTGAAGGACAACGCAGACGCTGCTTTACACTTTTACTCCCGTAGCATTACAACATCATTCAAATGCAAAGGACTTTTTGGGTTCAACTGGTACGATGTCAACCTTTTCTGTCTGTATGATGATATATTCTCCAGGTATTTGACTGCCAGTATCGAGAAAACGAGGTCAAATACATCCATAATGGCTGCCCGCTGTTAACGGAGGACACAGTCCGACTTCGACTGTACAGGTACATCACCTTCAGCCCTTTGACTGTGACTTGAAACACTTGACAAGGTCATTGACTTTTTTTCCCCCCTTAGGCATGTGCTGTGTTTAGCATGTGTTTTGTCCAATCAGGTTTAGCGACACTGACACGTACATCGAGGTGTTTTCCATCCGTGTTGAAATCGTGGAACCTGAATGCAGCATCATCAAGCTCGGGCCCAAAGTTTTAGAAGTTTCTGCTTACGGAATATCAGATGATCTGGATGGCAAAGTGGTGTCTTTCCGCTACGAGAGGAGGGTGAGCTTAGAGTGTAGCGTTTATATTAATACGCATGACACTCATCTGCCGGCTCATGGACAACTTATCAGCGCAACGCAGAAGGTTGCAAAGCCTGTGGGGAACCAGAGGAGCTACAGCCACGTACATCGGCAACACGGTAGTAACATGTCTACTTTTTCCCCCGTAACATTACCATTTTATTAGGACTTTATTCTCATAACAACACCGTTACAATTTTTACATTCACATTAAGGACTGGGAATCATTTGAATTTCAGCAATTCTGATTCCTTGTTTCGGTTCCGGTTCCTAATTTTTCCGATTTTCGAGTCCAATGCCTTTAAGGCAGGGTCATGCAAGTTTGCGTGGTTTCAATAAAGACGCTAAGCAGAGATCTTTTTGGATGAAATGTCTGAACTTCCCCATCATTTGTTTAAATGACACAAACTTTTTATCAACTCCACTAGGAATTTCTTAATGTAGCCGCAACGGGGCACAAGAAGCCAGGGTCTCACTGTGCCGGTCCCAAGCCCAGATAAATAGAGGTTTTTCCAAATCAAAACATGCCAATCAAACTAATGACTTCCATACCGAATCGGTTGAGGCCCGGGTTAACAACAACTGCCATTGGTTCTGTTCACCGACAGATGCTGGTGGAAATTGGATTACTGTCGGTCGGAGAAGGACTTTAGATGTTGGAACTACGACAGGAAAAGGTAGCGAATAAGTTGACATGATGCAGAGGAGGAAGGTAGACATATTGTGTGTCCAGGAGACCAGGTGGAAAGCTAGCAAGGCTAGAAGCTTAGGAGCAGGGTTCAGTCTGTTCTATCATGGTGTAGATAGGAAGAGAAATGGAGTAGGGGTGATTTTGAAGGAGGAGCCTGCTAGCAATGTCCTGGAGGTAAAAAGAGTGAGTGATGAGCTTGAAGCTAAAAATGGAAGGTGTGATGTTCAATGTTGTTAGTGGGTATGCTCCACAGGTAGAATGTCAGATGGAGAATTTCCATCTGGATAACAAACTGGACTGGACTGCCAACATGGATGATCTGTGTAGGAAAGGACAGAGTCGTCTGTACTTCCACAGAAGACTGGCATCCTTCAATGTATGCAAGAAGCTGCTACAGATCTTCTACCAGACTGTGGTAGCTAGCGCCACCTTGTATGCCGCCTCGAGAAGAAGGAGGCCACACGCCTGGACAAACAGGTGAAGAAGGCAGGCTCTGTCATTGGCACTGAGCTGGACAGCCCTACATCTGTGGCACAGCCAAGGACACTGAGGAGGCTCCTTCCCATCATCATCACCAGCATCATCCAAAGCACAGCACCATGTCCCAACAGAAAGCACTTACAGTGGCAGATTACTATCACTGTCCTGCACTGTCCTGAAAGAGTAGTTGAAGCTAGACTAAGGGCAAACATGAGCGTCTGTGAGCAGCAGTACGGTTTTATGCCAAAAAAAAAAAGAGTATTACAGATGCAGTATTTGCTTTGAGGATGTTGATTGAGAAGTACAGGGAAGGTCAGAGGGAGCTGCATTGTGTTTTTGTAGATCTGGAGAAAGCTTATGACAGGGTGCCCAGAGAGGAACTGTGGTATTGTATGAGGAAGTCTGGAGTGGCAGAGAAGTATGTTAGAGCGGTGCAGGACATGTACGAGGACTGTAAGACAGTAGTGAGGTGTGCTGCAGGTGTGACAGAGGAGTTCCGAGTGAAGGTGGGACTCCATCAGGGATCAGCTCTGAGCCCCTTCTTGTTTGCTATGGTGATGGACAGGCTGACGGACGAGGTTAGACAGGAATCTCCATGGACTATGATGTTTGCAGATGACATTGTGATATGTAGTGAGAGCAGGGAACGGGTGGAGGAGAAGCTTGAGGGGTGGAGGTTTGCCCTGGAAAGGAGAGGAATGAAGACGGAGTACATGTGTGTAAATGAGAGGACCCAAGTGGAAGAGTGAGTTTACAGGGAGAAGAGATAAAGAAGGTGGAGGTTTTGCTTTGGCGACCCCTGAAGGGATAAGCCCAAAGGAAAAGAAGAAAAAGAATTTAAGGGTTTTTTTTAACCAGCATATAAATATCACACCATTCAACCAACTTCAATAGAAATGTTAGGAAGTTTCTCTTCACACTGTACACCTTAACAAAAGATGATTTTTGAAAAGTCTCAATGTTAATCTAAGCATTTTTTTATGAAACTCTTATTTCGTGAACACGGGAAAACGGGAAAAGCCGAAAGCGCTCTTACTTTGAAGACCGAAAGTGTGTTGTGTGCGTTGAGAAGGTCTTGTCGTGCTTTGCAAATGATAAACTTTCCTAGCCCTATTTACTTACCTTTATTTCCACCAAATGTCCACATGGGGCAGCATCCTGAAATCCTGGGTTACTTTGACATGAGACCGGCGTCATTTATTGCTGGACTTACAGTCCAGGGTGTACCCCGCCTCTTGCCCAAAGTCGGCTAGGATAGGCTCCAGCATACTCTCGCTACCCCAGGGAGAAAAAGGCGTAAAAAATGGATGGATGGAACTGTTGTATTACCATTTTATGCTTGTATTGTTATCTTTAGTAAATATTTTGCCATTACTGACAGGACTTGTCATTATGTTCTTTTCTTCCCCAGAACATTTAAAAAGTGGCTTAGGCGGACAGAGGAAGGTGGAGTTCCTCAAAATTCCCTGCGATGACTTCCTGGTAATGGGGCTTAAATATCGACACATGGATCCTCCGTCTCCTGATGTGGATTACGTCACCATCAGGCTTGACCTCACGGACAGAAGGAGCAGCAGCATGTATAAGGCAAAGTTATGATTTTTTTGTTAACAGAACTCTCAGAAAGAAAAGCGTCAAATGAATGAGAATGAAGTTGTAAAGTATGAACGTCAAATAAAGTTATTTTCTGACCACAAAAAATTCAGTGAAAAAGGTATTACGGAAATAGAAAAAAAAAAAAATCACCTTTTTTGGAGAAAGAAGTCCAATTATTATGATAAAAATCTCCTAAAGTTCGAAGAAAAAAGTTGTACTGATGCAATGCTGACAAAACACCATTAAAAAGATACAAGAATAAAAAGACAATGAAAAGACGGTGTAGTCTCACAAAGATGAATATGTATAAAAATATACATCTATAGGGCTGTCAAGTTAACACGTTAAGTTTTTTTGACGTGCACACATCCTGTTTGACCCTCGTCCCGCACCGTAGTTTGAGGAACCGCAGGGGTGGTGGATTTGTGGAAAGCAAGAAGCTTGAACACATATTTAGCTGAAATGGGCAAAGAAAAGGGTATTTTGAATGGCATGCTTAGCTTCAGAGCCCTGGCAGATGGCTCTTTCAACCAGGTCAAAGTTCTTTGTGTTGCTGGGACTTGAGTCGTCACCAAGTTTGTCGCTTCTGGGTTACTGGTGCACTGCAGGTATTTGTTTTGTCTTTTATACCTTGACAAAAGCTTTGCAAAAAATTGAGTTTAGGACAGCGGTGGGCAAAGTGTGGCCCGGGGGTACATCTGGCCCGCCAAGCATCTTAGTTCGGTCCAGCAGGGATTTCCAAATTCCTTTCCTTAAACCTTTAATCTGGAAACTGAAGTCGGCAACACGACTTGCGCATGACACGCTCGAGTCGCCAAGAGAGTCAGTAGTCTGTAGCTTGTAAGAAAAGCCATCCAAACAAGACATCGACACACATGATTTGCAAAGTAACATTTTGATCCGTTTTAAGCGAATGTGTTTACCGGTTCGTTGTTGTTTGGCATAGTCGTTGATATATGTGATCCGTTAACTCGCCGTCGATGTCTTGTGTTTTGGTTCCGTTCTGCTTGATGTCACCTATATACAGACTGCACCTCCACCAAAATGGTTAACCCCATGTGGTCTGCGAGTCGAAAAGCTTACCCATTGATGGGCTAGGAGCTGGAAGCTACCGGCATAGCCGGATGATTTTCCTGGGATTTGTTGTAGCCACTGTTCCAGTTTGGGGGTTACTGCCCGTAGTGCTCCAATGACCACGGGCAGCACTGTCGCCTCCACCCTGCAGGCCCTCTCCAGCTCCCTGAGCCCTTGGTATTTTTCCGGTTACTCATGTTACTTTTTCCCGATGTTGCAATCACTTGGTATTGCTTGTCAGCCACAACGGCCTTCCCCTGCTGCTCTTGTGCTGCTATGATCAGGGCCTCTGTGCTGTCCTTCAGTCCAAAAAATGGCACACACATCAGAAGAACAGTGGCCCCCAAAACTTCTAAACGACAAGCTACCCAATTCCTGGAAAGTTCAACATGCACATCAGAATAACGTTAGAATAACGCAGTTGCTACGTACCTTTTATCTGGTCCTGACTGTTACGACTACGTCTTCTCGGCATGGTGTTGATGGTGACGACCACGAGGATGCGGAAAGCAGGTCGCCAAAGGTTTACTTGTATTATCTTTTTTTGCGTTTTTCACACCTCTGTGTATCATATATACAAGTATATACATAAATTCATACATATGTTTGAATAAAGTTAATAAATGAAATGTGGCCAAACCTGCCTGTCAAAGCCTGATCCCGTCAGATCTCAGAAGCTAAGCAGGGCAGGGCCTGGTCAGTACTTGGATGGGAGACCTCAGAGAAACACCTGGTTCCACAGTGGGAGGAAATAAACTTTCCTTGTGCCCTTAGGCAAGGCACTTTACCCACATTGCCTACCAGAAAGTGGTGGTTGGATGGCGCACACTGGCAGCCTCACTTTCCGTGAGCCTGCCCCAGGGCAGCTGTGGCTTACCATCACCAAGTTTGGTGTGAATGAAGAACGACGACCTCAGTGTAAGCGCTTTGAGAGGCTTTGACATATCACATAACAAGTGTAATTCATTATAAATAATGAAATCATAAATAAATTAAAGTTTTAAGTAACTTTATACATTTTTGATATTCTATACACAGTGTGTATATTTATACTGAAAAATTGGCATTCAATCAGTGATCTGTGATCCATTTTTTGAAAAACAGGTGAGAATCAGGTGGCCCCTATTTAGGGATGAAACCAGCACTTGTTGAACATGCATTTCTCTTTGAAAACCTAGAACAGCGTGCTATGAGAAGTTGATTGGAGTGGGGAAATCTATGAAGAGGTGCAAAAAATGTTTGGCTGTTCAGCTAAAATGATCTCCAATGCCTTAAAATGGAAAGCAAACATGTGGCAGAAAACAGAAGAGAACTATCGAAATGGATGGAAGAATAACCAGAATGGCAAAGACTCAGCCAATGATCAGCTCCAGGATGAAACAAAGACAGTCTGGAGTTACCTATAAGTACTGTGACAGAAGACGTCTGCGTGAAGCTAATCTATTTACAAGAATCCCCCGCAAAGTCCCTCTGTTAAAAAAAGGCATGTGCAGAAGAGGTTACAATTTGCCAAAGAGGACATCAACTTGCCTAAAGAGAAATGGAAGAACATTTTGAGGACTATTAAGAGTACAATTGTTCTTTTGGGGTTCAATTCCTGCTGAATGGACATTCACGGCAACATCTCTGCTATTGCAACTGGAGTTTTTTTTTTTAACTTTTGTGGAATCTATTGACCACAACTGTGATTGCGCATTCAGAATAGGGTTCCAAGACTTATGCCTTAACTCGAACGGGTACGAGGCACACTTCACTACAAAAGAAATAAACAAACAGAGCCGACGGACATTACAACGCAAGCTACCTGGCTAGCTGCCAAACGGAGGTCAAGACGAAACAAGCCGAAGGACAACACAACAGAGGATAGTGCTGACAAAAGTTGGCTCAACTTGGACTGGCAAAAGGTACGGAATTGCTGAAAAAAACGGAACTGAAGCACTGACGGCAGTTGTAAGACAAGTTAGGACAGCCTGACAACAATTTTGAATAAAAAAAGTCCAAGGGATAAGCTCAAGCAGCTCGGTTCGAAGTACCCTGGAAATACTACCAAAGAGAAAAGCCAAGGACGAGGGAGGCTGTGACTGCTACGCCGGCACCGCCTCCACGGCCAGTAGGGGAGTCCGTACACGGCCATGGGAGCCAAATTTACTAATGGAGGGAATGACGAGGAAATGGTAGTAACTACAATAGAAACGCTGATTGCAATGCAAAGAAAAAAACTGGAAGATTTGGGGAAAAAATGAAAATGCTGAACGAAATGATGAATCCACAACTAAATTGGAAACAAAACGGATGAATTAAAAGCTGCCATGAAACAGGACAATCCTGAAGGAGGAAGTAAAACATCTGAGACAGACAACAANTAGTGCTGACAAAAGTTGGCTCAACTTGGACTGGCAAAAGGTACGGAATTGCTGAAAAAAACGGAACTGAAGCACTGACGGCAGTTGTAAGACAAGTTAGGACAGCCTGACAACAATTTTGAATAAAAAAAGTCCAAGGGATAAGCTCAAGCAGCTCGGTTCGAAGTACCCTGGAAATACTACCAAAGAGAAAAGCCAAGGACGAGGGAGGCTGTGACTGCTACGCCGGCACCGCCTCCACGGCCAGTAGGGGAGTCCGTACACGGCCATGGGAGCCAAATTTACTAATGGAGGGAATGACGAGGAAATGGTAGTAACTACAATAGAAACGCTGATTGCAATGCAAAGAAAAAAACTGGAAGATTTGGGGAAAAAATGAAAATGCTGAACGAAATGATGAATCCACAACTAAATTGGAAACAAAACGGATGAATTAAAAGCTGCCATGAAACAGGACAATCCTGAAGGAGGAAGTAAAACATCTGAGACAGACAACAAGGCATTACACAATAGTAATGCTGTCCAAGAAGTCAAAGAAAACCTGGAAGGAAAACAGAAATTCGAGCACTTGAAAACCACAATTGATGATATGGGTAAGAACACACGCATGAACGATGTGGTCGTGACTGGGTTCAAGATCCAACCCAGGTCCTATGCCAGAGCAGTGGGGAATAAGGAGGAATTAGACGAAGAAGATGTCGCTTCCACTGAGCAACAAGTTGTTCATTTTCTTCATTCAAAGGAAGTGGAAGTAGACATCATCACCATCGACACCTGCATCCCACGGCGCGGCAGGAACGGCATCACTCCTGTCACCATCGTTGAATTCCCTAACAGGAAATTCAAAGTCGCACTGCTGAAGCAGGGAGGGAGGCTGAACGGAACGAATGACATACACAGACTCACACAGAAAATGACAAACAAACGAGCATCTGACAAAACGCAGCGCTGGAATTGCCGAGAAAGCACGTGACCTGGGAAAGCAGGGGAAGATCCAAGGCACTTGGAGCGCCAAACTGCAAAATTTTCATTAAGCTAAACGGAGGACCAGAAGCGAGAGTGCTTGCTGTTAAAGATATACAGGACTTGCAGAAATACTTAAGACCGCATCAGAACAACAACATGGACATGGAAAACAACTCAAAAACTAGGATACAGAGGGAAGGATTACGTTCAACACTCATTGGAAATGCCTTCTGCATCACTCAAGGAACTGACCAATCACATGCACCAGAACTAAGAACCCATCAAAATACAACTAAAGACACTCACATCACAAAATTACAGCTCACTGGACAAGGCGATCTTCAACTGGACACTTCCAGTCTTACAGACCACAAACATCTGGAGCTGGAAAAAAAGACAAGATCCGGACACAAACCTTTTTATTTGACATCATAAGTGGCTGCCATTGCTACACGGAGGAAGAATACAACAATAATCTAAACGCAGGTAATAAATTATCCACATAAACCGCAGACGCATGTACGCAAATCATAACATCAGGCAATGGGCCTGATCATTTCAAAGAGCCCTTCAAAGTAATTGCAATCTCAGAAACTTGGATAAATTCTGACAAGGATATGGACCTCGAACTGGAAGGTTATGAAATGAACCACCGGGAACAACAAAAGTGGCGGAGGAGTGGCTGTAAACGTGGACAAACATCCTGAAGCACAAAATGGTAAAACATTTTAGAATGCATAAGAATTGAAATGTGCTCAGAAAAAGGCAAAAACATTCTTATAAGCTGTCTGTATAGAAGAATTGTTACAATTGTGTATATTCAACTCATTACTACTATTTATTATGATTATCATCCATCAAGACTGCAATAGAAGTTGTTTATGGTGTTGAATGACGTTGACTAATATTCAACACACTGTCACATGACCTTACTTATGCATTTTAAACTCACTAACTGCAGGAAGCGTTCAAATGTATTGAAAAGCATCATGATATGAGGATGCTCAAAAACAACTAAATATTACTTTAATGATGCACAGGATTGCCAAATTCTAGAAACAAAAAGGTTTATACAAAATTGTTTTGTGTTTGTAAAGTCAATGGCAGACCCTGCTATTTTTGTAACACCCCCCCCTTTCCAGTATTTGGCCAATTCCACAGCTTTAAGAGCGTTCACATCATGCATGCTGGTTTCTCGTTTGTTTTCAGAGAATCTACTGCACGTACTGGTAACTCGTTTGCCACGTCGTGAAAAAAAAAAATACTGCGTCTGGTTAGTCACGCTGCACTGCTGTTATTTTCAACACTCCTGTATGTGCATGCTAGAGTGACAGTGAGGTTACTTCCTGTCCGTCCTCTGCTTCCGGTCACCCGCATTTGCATATTTTGTATTATTGATTCTCTCTATATTTCCACAAGTATTCCCTTTCAATTTTGGCACTCCTGTGATTGCATAGTGGTCTAGGGGCCCCGACCTGAAAGTTAAAAACGGTTTGCGGAATGATCTGCAGGGCCATGTAGGTTTGGATTTTTTTTCTCCCTTAATAATAAAACGTTTCGTTTAGTAGCTACATTTTGTGTTCAGTCGTTGTCATTGACTAATATTTAAATTTGTTTGATGATCTGTAACATTTAAGTGTTTTAAAGTGCAAAAAAAGAATGAATCAGGAAGGGGCAAACACTGTTTCACACCACTGTGTGTTAATATATAAATCAAAACATAACATTGTTTTGTTTTTCCCTTGAAGTCTGAACAGATCTGGATTCCAATCCGGATAAACGGCGCCTTGGCTAATCGGCCTCCCAAAGCATCATTAATGCCAACTTTCCTCCTGGAGGCGGACCAGTTCGTCTTCTCCCCGCTGTCCACCACAACGTTGGACGCCGATGACGATGAAACACCTAAGGAGCGCTTAATTTTCAACATCACCAGGCTTTCGCCATCGAGTGGCTTTATCACTCACTTGTCGGATCACACTCGTCCCGTCTACTCATTCACGTGGTTGGATCTGAATGGTATGCTGATCGGATATCAGCCCCCAAACTCCTCTCAGAGCCAACGCAGGAACTACAAGGTCTTCCACAAATGCGTCAAATACCTCATTAAAAAATGGCGCAATCAAATCATCGTTAATGTTATTCCTTTTCCCATACAGATGGAAATCGAGGTTCACGATTTTTTCTTCGAGAAGAGCCCACCAGTGACAGTTCACATGTCTGTGCGGACAGCCAACACCAATGCACCGAGAGTTTCCTGGAACATGGGTATTGGCAGTTATTGTTAAACTGTGACTCGTCGCATCAAAGTCGCAATATGTTCCTGGTCAAAATTTTAAGACCAGCGGAAAAAGTGCAAGAATTGCCATTTTGCACTGTTGCTTCGTAGGGAAATAATAATTTGAGCTTCAATATGCAAAAAAGAAGTGGGAGTGACACAAAAAAAAAGGTTTTGAGAAGCAATTCATTGCATACAAGCATTAAAATGAAATTGACTGTTCGCGCGTTGATCGAACGTTGAAGACTAAAGCCTTAAAAAAAGAAATCTTGGCAGAAATGTGGATTCAATATCATTTTCTGTCAGGTATTCACACTGTCATGTTCTCTTGATGGCAAAGGCAAAACGGCTTTCTCTCTCTGATTGCGGTGGGATTGTTGAGATGCATAAGCAAGGCCTCGCGCGCAGCGCCCCCTTGCTGGTGAGGTTGGACGCAGTAAGGCAGTCATGGGGAAAAAAAAGTCAAGTAGGTAGACCCAAAAAAAGATCTGGACGATCGGACTGTCTGTCTGCCAAGACACGAAACGATCCTCAGCCCAAATGAAGGCTTTTAAGATGAAAAAAAAACATCCTCAAAGGCTAATTTAAGGTTTTTTACATTTAACTGATAGACATTTTATTCACTGAACCAAAAATCACACTGATAAAAATAGGTGTAAGATGTAAAAAATGGAATTCCTAAAAATGAAAACAGAAAAAACTAAATTAGGGGGGGAAAAAACCCCATTGTCATGGTAACTCCAAGTCAAATGGCAATAGATAGACAGATAAATATTTTATAAATCTCCCAGAGAAATTTAAGTTTCAAGCAGCTCTCCAACAATGCCATGTTATAAACTTAATCAGTTGATCACACAATAACACAAATATGGTAAATAGAATAGAAAGATACATAAATAATACATAACTGTTCATTTCCAATTTGTAGTACAATAATACCTAAAATAAAAATAAATAATATTATTAATAGCTGGGATAGGCTCCAGCATACCCGCGACCCCAATGAGGATAAGCGGCATAGAAAATGGATGGATGGATGGATGGATATTAATATTAAGTATTCTTGTAAACTAAAAGTTGCCTAAAAGAGGCTGCTTGAAATCGTCTTTCTATTTAATCTAATCAAACAAATTGATTAATCTGAAATTCATAGCCGTCTGTTGAGGTTATTTATAGACAATGAAAGATCCTGCGCATGCTCAACCAGTTATTTGCAATTTCTCTTGCAGGTCTCAGCCTGTTGGAGGGTCAGTCTCGGCCGATAACGTGGTAGCAGCTGCAGATTGTGGACAATGACAACATAGACGCTGTTCGTCTCATCGTGGTGGATGGCCTTCTGCATGGGAAACTGACAGTTGGAGGTAATGTGGTTCTTATAACAGCTTTTTTCGTGGCTTTAAAGACAAACCTACAGTATGTGTTTGAGACTATCAACAATGGAGGACTTCCCAGTGAGGCGCCACTACAACACAAATCATAATTAATGACATGCTTTCATGAATATGTAATGATAAATGCTAAAGGCAGTAAAATGTGAGGGGAGTGTGCGTGCTGGAAGCCAATGGGCTATACCTTTCACGGACTATTCACCGCACCACTGTAGAGTGCCAGACATCCGAGGGTGCACATTCAATGCCCACATGCCACACTTATGCCCACGTTTCACCCTACACGCATCAAGGCCTTACCTGTTGAAACGCAGGGCTTGGATCACGCTCACTCACCACACACGCCAAACGGGGCACTTCCGCAGTGCCTCATTAAGAAGCATACACTGGTGTGAAAAACTATTTGCTCCCTTCTTGACTTTGTATTCTTTTGCATGTTTGTCACACTTAAATGTTTCTGCTCATAAAAAATAGTTAACTATTAGGCAAAGATAGCATAATTGAACACAAAATGCAGTTTTTACATTACGGTTTACGTTATTAAGGGAGGGAAAAAACTCTACATAGCCCTGTGTGAAAAAGTGATTGCCCCCCTAAGTAAAAAAAAAAAAAAAAAAATTGCTTAACTGTGGTTTATCACACCTGAGTTCAATTTCTGTAGCCACCCCCAGGCCTGATTACTGCCATACCTGTTTGAATCAAGAAATCACTTAAACAGGAGCTACCTGACACAGAGAAGTAGACCAAAAGCCCCTCAAAAGCTAGACATCATGCAGAGATCCGGAGAAATTCAGGAACAAATGAGATTAAAAGTAATTGAGATCTATTAGTCTGGTAAAGCCATTTCTAAAGCTTTGGGACTCCAGCGAACCACAGTGAGAGCCATTATCCACAAATGGCAAAAACATGGAACAGTGGTGAACCTTCCCAGGAGTGGCCGGCCGCCCAAAATTACCCCAAGAGAACAGAGACAACTCATCCGAGAGGTCCCAAAAGATCCCAGGGCAACATCTGAAGAACTGCAGGCCTCAATTAAGGATAAGAAAGAGAGATAAGAAAGAGACGGGCAAAAACAAGTTCCAAGCAAACCACTATTAAGCAAAAAGAACATTAAGGCTCGTCTTAATTTTGCTAAAAAAAAACATCTCGATGACTGCCAAGACTTTTGGGAAAATATCTTGTGGACTGACGGGACAAAAGTTTAACTTTTTGAAAGGTCCTATGTGGGTTTGGATTTTTTTCTCCCTAAATAATAAAAACGTTCATTTCAAAAGTGCATTTTGTGTTTACTTGCGTTATCTTTGACTAATATAAAAATGTGTTTGATGATCAGAAACATTTTGTGTGACAAACATGCAAAAGAATAAAAAGTCAGGAAGGGGGCATATAATTTTTCACACCACTGTAAATTGGCGCGCTTGCGGTGGTCAGGTGACTGTGGACTAAACTAAGTGCTGGGTTTAAATTAAAATGTGAGTCCATGTTGGTTATGCCATAGGAGGCACATGGGTTTGGGTGGTTATTATAACATTTCTGCCTTGCATAATTGCATTGAGTAATCCATTGTTGGATGTAAACGGGTTTGCTGCAATACCCCTGTTAATGTGTGCTGGTATGCCTGAGGGAGGGGCTGGGGTGGGGTATTTAAAGGGAAGGTTTCATCCCTATCAAGGGGGGAAGTGGTTTGGAAGTGTCAAGGTGAACTGTAATAGTGTTGGTTACAAGTAATTGAGGTTTTCCTTCTGGTAAATACTTTTTGGAGTTTCTTGTTTTGTTTTTTTGTAACCCGTGACACACACTATAAACCTTGCAATCCAAGACGGTCTCCAGTTTCCCCTTATGTCACTCGAGCAGGTGAGAAGTTGGCTGATTTCTTTCCATCAACAGCTACTTCTGTGTTAATGTCCAAGTAGAAGCTGTAGTAATTCTGCACTTGGATCAAGGTTACTCAAGATTTGTCAGATTAAACCATGATCACTGCATAAAAATTTGATCAAAATTAAAGTAAATTCCCCACTTCCTGGTTCAGCTTCAACAAAAGTGATGATGAGACAGAAAACATTACAGAAAACTCAGCCTTGACCAAACTTTGGTAAAACCAGACCTTTAGACTTTTCAATCCGGATCCAAACCCTTAACATTGAACATTTTTCCAGTGGTTTCTGAAGCACCATACGCAGGTCAGTATGGTAATAATATGGTTGGCATCAGGAAGTAGAGTGGGTGGGATGTGTGTGCAGAGCAGGCAGCCAGTCAGAGTATGTGATGGTCAGACGGCAAGATAAATGGATGCAATTAATCTTTCTGTGACAAAGTTCTGCCGAAAGTGATACTTTACTCTACATTTGGCTGTAATTGACCCTTTTTCATGTGAGGCTCAGGTACTTTGGTGTGCAGGGGGGCCCCCGAAAAATGACTCATGAGGTCCAGTTTTCCTGGAGTGTTTTGCTGAGTCACACTGAAGGAACACCAGCCATGAGCTCAGTGCTGGTTTCCCTTTTGGTGGCTTGAAAATGTTCCTATTGCCGGACTAATAAAGGTTTCTCTCGTATCTGCAGGCAGAAAGGGCTTCATGTTTACCGTCAGCGACATTAAAGCCGGCTTTGTTTGCTATTATCACGATGACAGCGACTCCACCAGCGATTTCATCGGGTTCCGCATCACTGACGGACGGCACCACACCCGCCACAGGTTTCCTGTTAAGATCCTCCCGAAGGACGACAGCCCTCCGTTCCTAGTGGCCAATGTCCTACTGGAGGTGCTGGAGGGTCAGACCACCCTGCTAAAAGGTTCCTCCCTTCAAGCAGCTGATATGGATTCCTGTGATGACTTCATTCTTTTTAATGTGACCACTCCCCCCCGGGCGGGGGCGATCATGAAGATTCCGGGACCGGGGCTAACAGGTCAGACAAAAACGAGGCAAAAACAACTACAGTCTTCTCTTAATAATTCAGTTTTCTTTGAAATATTTTTTAAAATCAGAGTTTTACTGCTATTTTCGGAAGAGGATAAAAAGTAACTTTTCATAATATTAGACGTCACAGACCTCATACTTATCAAAACTTATAGTATTACACTTTTACTGAATACATACGTATTAATTACAAAAGCACCTAAATGCAATGATTTTTTTTCGGTTTATATCATCCAGGGTACCCCGTCAGCAAATTTCTCCAGAGGGACCTGTCCCAGTCTATGATTTATTACCAACACACAGGGAAAGAGATGTTCAACGACTCGTTTGAAGTGGTGCTGTCTGATTCCCACGACCCCCCTAACCTGTCAGAACCTCAGGTATGTACTGTACAGCAGCCTGAAAAGGGAGGTAGTAAATAACAAAAATAAGACAGAAGGGACATTAAACATACCTAAACAACCTTGTTCTATATCTGTGTGAATTGTCAGTGGAAATGTTTTCAGGTCAAATCTGTAAAAGATTTGTAAATGCATTCAGTCAATGTATTTTTTTGAAAATGTGGGAGAAGGTTAGCACACGCACAAAGGTGCATTCAAGCTTGATGACAACAAGCGAAATATACTGTACACTACAGGTCAAACATTTTAGAACACTCCAATTTCCGGGGGATGAACCTACATGTTTAATTGTTAGGATGGTCTCTCTTCCATTGGCATTTTTGTTGCAACAAATTACTTTCTCCAGTACAATGCAGAATTTGGAGCACCTGTAAGAATTTGTTACACCAACTGCCAAGGCTTGATCCACCTCCATTTCTGCAGAACAGCTTTATATTGTTGAACCCATTTTGTGGTACCTTTGGTAACAGGGGTTTTTGAATTCCGAAACACATTTTCAGTTTTTGGTAACCTTACCCTCTGACACTTTGCCACCTACCTTTTTAACATTTCACACTACTCATTGGACTTGAGTGCACTGATTAAAATAATTTGTGTACTTGCAAAAACTATGGGATTTGTAACTGTATTTTTTAAAATTCAATATCGGCCCACATTTCCAAAATTGATATGCATTTATGCAAAATTTGATGTAATTGTTTACCCGCGACCCTAATGAGGATAAGCGGCACAGAAAATTAATGAATGAATGAATGTTTACAATTGCATTATTTTTGTAAAGTGTTTACAGTGGTGTGAAAAACTATTTGCCCCCCCCCCTTCCTGACTTTTTATTCTTTTGCATGTTTGTCACACAAAATGTTTCTGATCATCAAACACATTTTAATATTAGTCAAAGATAACACAAGTAAACACAAAATGGAGTTTTGAAAGGAATGTTTTTATTATTTAGGGAGAAAAAAATCAAAACCCACATCGCCCTGTGTGAAAAAGTAATTGCCCCTGCACCTAATACCTGCTTGGGCACCCTTAGCAGCAATAACTGCAATCAAACGTTTGCCATAACTTGCAACAAGTCTTTTACACGCTCTGGAGGAATTTTGGCCC
>QODF01000121.1:866631-1047761 GCA_024372805.1 Oostethus manadensis | reverse complement strand
GACATTCTCCTTCAGGATTTTTTGCTAGACAGTAGAATTCATGCTTCCATCTATCCCAGCAAGCCTTCCAGGTCCTAAAGCAGCAAAACAAGCCCAGACCATCACACTACCACCACCATATTTTACTGTTGCTAAGAAATGCTGTGTTACTTTTACGCCAGATGTAACGGGACACGCACCTTCCAAAAAGTTCTACTTTTGTCTCGTCAGTCCGCAAGATATTTTCCCAAAAGTCTTGGCAGTCATCATTTCTTGTTCAATTATGTTCTCTTTGACTAATAGTTAACTCTCTTTTATGAGCAGAAACATTTAAGTGTGACAAACATGAGGAAGGGGGCTAATAGTTTTTCACACCACTGTATATTTTTGTTAATTATTGCACTTGAAAGCTTTCCGGTTGTTGTATAAAAAAAAATTAATTCCACTTCTTGTAAGTCTAGATGACTTGTTTCATTTTATAGTAATTTAGGGTGAAAAATGCGTATTTTGCAATGTCGCATTTTGATAAAGGTTCACATGAGCACAGATGAATAGACAAAATAACAGTGCTTTTTTCACTGGGAAGCAACAACAACCTCAGAAGCATGCGTGAATGGAAGCTAGCAGAAGCAAAGCTAAGAGGAGGTTCCAGCAACTTTCCTCGGTGTTTATCGTAATTTCGGCACGTTTTAATTCGGAATGAGGGTTTTTTTTGTTGTTGTAATGAGATTCTGTCATGATTAATCCATCCAGCGGCAAATTTACGAACGGTCCTTCTCCTGAAGATGACAGCGATTCATTCACATCATGTCAATTTCCGCCAGATTCCACGTTAAATAAAGTAAATTCCATTTTTACTGGTCAATTCCTTGATTCCGATTATCCACTCACGATGCATATTAAGGAGAACGATTAACAATCATGGTAAAGCAGTATCCAAAGTACAAAAATACACACTACCAAAGCCTTATTTTCAGGGGAATCCCCACGTACAGTGACAGGTTTAACCTGCTGCCCCGTGCAGGGATTTGTACAAAAATATAAATCAAATATTCAAGATGAAGTACTTTTAATGCATAAAATGCACACGCAGCAATGAACAACTTCAAGCTCCATCTCCTTTCTGCTCCATTATCTTCAGTGCAGTGCAGCACAGTGAGGCGTTCAGGTGCACTTGTAATTGTGAGGGTTTGCTAATAGTTTTTCATTTCTACTCGCGTACGCCTTATCACATTTGGCGCACCCCTGGGTGTGGGCGTACCTCACTTTTGGAACCTAGTGGTTAGCAGATTGACATAGCTACAGATGATGAGGGATATTGAGCAAGCCCTATGCAAGGCACAGGCAGGCATAGGGTGGCCCAGAAATAGGGAGGAACCAGTGGGAGGCAGAAATGACAGTACACCCCCCACCCAACGACTCTCACGACGGCCCGGCAGCCTCAGGATTAGCAGCATGGAAAACATTAATGAGGCCATGGTCCACGATGACTGATGACTGCGCTCCTCGGGACTATATCCCTCCTGGTGTACTAAATTACTGGAAACCAGAACCTCAGCACGGGGCAGCCAGCAGTTTCTTGATGATGTACACTGACCCCCACCATCCATGAGCCAAGTGGGAGGCGGGAAATAGGTTGGCGGGATCAAGGGGCTGGACTTAGCAGGTATTATCTGACTAATGTCCTCATGTGGAAGGATACGGTAGATGAACACTGATGCTCGCATGCCAAGGTACCACGGTATAAATGACAATGAAAAATACCTGCAGTGCACAAGTAACGCCTCTCTTCTCCCAGATGCAACATACTTTGGGATATCTCTGCTCACAGCGACACAAATATCTTTTGTTGAGAGAGCCATTTGCCTGAGTTTTAAAGCCAAACTTGCCAAAATACCCTTTTCTTTGCCCTTTTCTGCTCAATATTTGTTTCCCGGCTCGACATCAACTGCAACACTGCTTTTCCTCAAAACTACGGCGTGGGCCGAGGGTTAAACAGGATGTGCACATGTTAATCCCACGTCAAAAACGTTATACAATAAGAACAGTAAACCACCAACACAAAACTGGAAATTGAATACATCATTGCTTGAAGACTCGGAATTTATCAGTTACTTCAAGAGACAATGGTCTCTATACATAGAAAACAAGGATTTACCAGGAACATCAGCGTGTGTTCTCTGGGAGGCAGGGAAAGCAGTAATGCGCGGGAAAATAATTTCATTTTCCTCTCACAAGAAAAAGAAAGAGACCTCCAAAATATCAAAAAATATCAAATATCAAAAAATCGTTAGAGGAGGCCTACTCTGTCTCTCAAATCTGGGACATTTTTGGCTAATCAATTAAAAACAAATAAAGAGAAAACAACTATCTACGCCGTTAAAGACTCAGGAAGCAGGAAATATTAGCCATGACCCTGATAAAATAAACAAGATTAAGCAATATACACACCACAATTACACCCATCAGATGATGATATAGATCAGTTTCTTAGTAATTTAAATCTACCGATATTACAACAGAACCAGAAAACATCTCTGGACTCACCTCTATCTGTTGGTGAACTCCAGGAAGCTCTCCAGCTCATGCCTAATAATAAAACCCCAGGCCCAGATGGTTTTCCCGCTGAATTCTACAAAGAATTCTGGACTACACCGGCGCCAACTTTTTACAAAATGTTATTAGAAATAAAGGAGAAAAATAAAATGCCTCCAACTATGAACTTAGATAATATTACTCTCTTATTAAAACCAGGAAAAGACTCCACACTCCCATCTAGCTACCGCCCAATTTCCTTAATTAATGTAGATTTTAAAATAATCAGTAAAGCTTTGGCTAGAAGGTTAGAGAAAATTACTCCTTCCATAATCCATCCAGACCAAACAGGTTTTATTAAAGGTAGACACTCCTCAACTAACACACGAAGATTAATTAACCTCATAGATTATTCTAACATACAGAATTTGGAAACTATTATCCTTTCTCTAGATGCAGAAAAAGCATTTGACAGGGTAAACTGGAACTTCCTATTCAGGACATTAATTAAATTTGGGTTTGGACCGGGTTTTATTGATTGGATCAGAATATTTTATACCAACCCACATGCATGTGTGAGGACCAATGATCAAACTTCTTCAAGCTTTAGCCTTCACAGAGGCACAAGGCAGGGCTGTCCGCTGTCCCCTTCACTGTTTTCCATATTTATCCAACCCTTAGCAGCGGCCATCAGACAACATGAAGAAATCAAAGGGATCCGCACCAGAGAAATGGATCACAAAATAAGTCTCTACGCTGATGATGTATTACTTTTTCTCCAGAATACTCAAGCGTCCCTTTCCCGCACGATTCAACTTATAAACAAGTACTCATCAGTGTCTGATTACTCTATCAACTGGTCTAAGACCACAGCTCTACCCATTAACTGTCACTTTAAGGGTATACCTGATGCCATAATACGGACAGGAAATATCCGATATTTGGGTATAAACATTTCACCCAAGTTGTCAGAGCTGACACAGTTGAATTACGTTCAGCTTTTGAAAACAACTGAGGGTGATCTTTTGCGGTGGAGACGTCTACCCATATCACTCATGGGGAGAGTGGCTGCCGTCAAGATGATGGTTTTACCGAAAATTAATTATTTGTTTTCAATGATACCCACCAAACCATCCTCCAACTGGTTCAAGTCACTGGACTCCCACATCTCTAAATTCCTTTGGAAAGACAAACCATCACGTATCAGCTTAAATACGTTAAAACAAACCAAAGGCAGGGGAGGTTTAGAGCTTCCGGACTTTTCTCAGTATTTCTTAGCCAATCAACTGCAATATGTCTCCAAATGGCTCAAACCGAGTTATCCAGGCGAGCCATGGCGAGATGTAGAGCAAGCACTGTGTGATGATCTACCATTCACCAGTTCAACCATTAAACATCATAAATGTTACAAAAGTATGAACATCAGCTCCACTCTGACGGCTTGGTGGGAATTTCTTAAAATAAACAAATGTTCCCTCTATCCATGTAAGCTGACACCCATCTGGAACAACCCTGACATCCTACAAAATAAAAGAATGATAAACTTTCCTCTCTGGAAAAACAAAGGGATAAAACACTTAGATAATATCATAGTGGAAGGAAAGTTTGTGTCATTTGATACGCTCACCTCCCAATATGGAATCAGCAGCACCAAATTTTTAGTATACCACCAAATCAAATCCATAATAGGAAAAAAATACACGCCCAATCAATTGAACCTGCAAATGCCAACCAAGGTGGCAGAATTCTGTAACCTCTGCGCCCCAAAGTTATTATCAAAAATATACAGGCTTAACAATAAAGCAGAAGATTTAATACACCTACCGACTGCAAAATGGGAAACAGACCTACTCAGTCATTTGGATCAAAACACATGGATACAAATATGTTCAAATACAATTAAAATGACGAAAAACTTAAATCTACAGCTGATTCAGTTCAAAATTCTTCATAGGACTCATTATACAGGACAAAGGATGTTCAAGATGGGTCTCACAAAGTCAAATATTTGCTCACAGTGCACAAATAACTCTGTTGATAACTACATACATGCTGTTTGGTATTGTGCACCTGTCCAAAGGTTTTGGCTTCAGGTATGTGAGGAGCTGTCCACTTGGTCCAAATGTAATATTCCAGCACACCCCACATTGTGTTTACTTGGCCATTTAGGTGGCATCAACATCGATAATAACACCTCACGTATGGTCCTTACTGTGTTATGCATCGCAAAGAAAACTATTCTCATGAATTGGAAAACAAAAGCCACTTTAAGTACCAATTTAGGAACCTGTTATTAGATCATATCTCTTGTGAGACAATGTAACTCTTTAAACAATCAATTGGACCAATCTCATTCACTCTGGTCCCCGGTGATTAGCCTTTTCACTTCACTCTAAGAGTTGGGCGGCTGGCGGAGGTGCCAGGGGCATGCGGGCCCCTGGGGGTCCTTTGGGGGCGGGGGCTGCGCTGCTCTGCGGGGGACCGGTGTTTATCTCTATTGAGGCTGGGTTAAGTCTGGTGCCGAGGAAACCGGTTAGTGGTGGGGCGGGGGACCGCGGGGTGGGGCCTGGGTCGTGGCCGTCGGGCCCCGGGTCGGGTGGATGGGCTGGCTGGGTGTGGGTGTGGCGGCGCTCCTGGGCCCTGGGTTCCGGGGCCTGCCTCTACCCGAATGTGGGAGTGGGGGCGTATCTGACCCCCGGGGGCATCTGGGTTGGCCCGGACTTGCTGCTGCGGGGGTGGATGGGTGTGCGTCCCGGTGCCGGATTGGTGCCTGGGGGGACCTGGGTTGGGGGAGTGTGCATGGGGTTGGGCGGATGTGCTCTATTTTGTATAACATGCCAAGGCTAATGTAATGCAGTGTTTGGGTAATGTAATTTAAGGTAATGTCTTAATGTTTTGTGTCATTACTTCTGCCCTAGTCATACCACTTGTATTTCAATATGTTTTAACTTATAATAAACCACTTTCTACCATATAACAGCAGTTAGTTTTTAATGAATTGGCGACTGATACGGCGAAAGAGCAATAGTTGAACTGCGATGGTGCGAGGGATGACTGTAATGTAATTTGGGAACAGTAGACGGGACACTCACAGGCAAATACAGATAGATGGAGTAGACATTGACAAGGTAAACAAATTTCTTGGAGCTATAACAGATGACAAGTTAAAAATCTCAAGTTAAAAATATACAACATAAAGTGGCAAGAAATACTTTAATACTGACCAAATAATTCACAGTTGTGATTACAGAAAACACACGAAGCCTTTATAAACACCCAGCCTGGATGAAATTCAGTTGCTTTGCAGACTTAAAGTGTTCTAAAATGCTTTGTTGGTCCAAACCTGACAAGGCAAAGTGGTTCCATCCCACCAGTATCTCCACTTGTCCTCTGCCAGCAGTTTGTGGTCACCTATGGCATAGTTGTGTTTGGCCCATGACAATTTTTAAACAATTTTCCACACTGGCCAGTTGGCTCTGTCAGACCGGGTTTTTCACAAACATACCCTTTTTTTGCGAACACTTTTTTTTCAATGTCATCCAGACGGTCACGCTAGACATCGGAAGCATACCACGCCAGCCACCTCAAGAGGTTCCCGGCGCCAGGCGGTGTCTCGTAGTCAAAGAGACAGACGTGGTTCTCCTGCCTCAGCAGCACCTTCATTTTGTGGACATGGAGTTGCCGCCAGACGGTGACGTCACATACACCGTTACGACTCCGCCTTTCTTTGTTGACGGCCAGAGGTCAGTAAATCAGAGTAGAAGGTATACAACGATACAAAAAACTACATTGCATGGTTTTGTCGAAAAGCAGTGTTGACGCAGGGAGGCTGTTCCTCGTTGACACCATACCCACATTGGGCAAAGATGCCAATGCGCCAATGTTGAAGCTCTTCACGCAGGTAATGTATACTATTTTGGAATGGCCAAAAGTCCGACAATCAAGTGTAAATCCTTTGTTCCGTCACTGGAAATGTAGCATAACACGTGCCTTGTGCGTTACTAGAAGCTGTTCCATGCAGCTTGAAATAAATCCTATTCGGTTACGTCTCGAGTTGACGAGAAATAATCGGAGGATTGAGGCCTGTCTTTGGCTCTTTGGATGTACTTTTCCATGTAGCTTGGGTTGACTTGAAGTCTAAACTTGACTTAAATGAAGTCTAAATCCGGTCTTGTTACTTGTTCCTCTGCTCACATGTCAGACTCGTGCCCTGGAGGTCCGAGGCACTGCAGATTTTCTCTCCCAAACCAGGTCCTCCGGGAGGTGATTTGATGGATGAGCTCCTTCCCTGGAAGGGAAGCAGGTGTTGATCATTACAAACGCCTGCTGTAGTGAGTGGCTGGAAAGAAACCTGCGTGGCAAATTGATGCCCCTGCACTAGAGCAAAAGTCTATGGACTAGAGTCACCAGCATGGCCCACCACAACCACATGGGGCACCCGCAAGTCTGCTTTCATTCGGGTTTTCATAATAATGTGAACACTAGAAAGAGAAATGTGACTTGTGAAGACCAACATAATGTTAATGTTCAGGTAAAATAAGCATTTACTGTATACTGTATAAATACAGTATATGGACTTACTGTTTGTTCTCATGGCCAGTATGACGCCAGTGTTAGTTACATGTTATTTACTTACAGTGGTGTGAAAAACTATTTGCTCCCTTCCTGACTTTTTATTCTCTTGCATATTTGTCACGCAAAATGTTTCTGATCATCAAACACATTTTAATATTAGTCAAAGATAACACAAGTAAACACAAAATGCAGTTTTGAAATGAATGTTTTTATTATTTAGGGAGAAAAAATTCCAAACCCACATAGCCCTGTGTGAAAAAGTCATTGCCCCTGCACCTAATAACTGCTTGGGCACCCTTAGCAGCAATAACTGCAATCAAACGTTTGCCATAACTTGCAACAAGTCTTTTACACGCTCTGGAGGAATTTTGGCCCACTCTTCTTTGCAGAATTGTTGTCATTCAGCTTTATTTGAGGCTTTTCTAGCATGAAGTGCCTTCTTAAGGTCATGCCACAGCATCTCCATGGGATTCAGGTCAGGACTTTGACTAGGCCACTCCAAAGTCTTCATTTGGTTTTTCTTCAGCCATTCAGAGGTGGATTTGCTGGTGTGGTTTTTTTTTTTGACATTCTCCTTCAGGGTTTTTTGCTAGACAGTAGAATTCATGCTGCCATCTATCACAGCAAGCCTTCCAGGTCCTGAAGCAGCAAAACAAGCCCATACCATCACACTACCACCACCATATTTTACTCTTGCTATGAAATGCTGTGTTACTTTTACGCCAGATGTAACGGGACACGCACCTTCCAAAAAGTTCTACTTTTGTCTCATACAACATATTTTCCCCAAAGTCTTGGCAGTCATCATTTTGTGTTCAACTATGTTATCTTTGACTAATAGTTACCTATTTTTTATGAGCAGAAATATTTAAGTGTGACAAAAAGTCAGGAAGGGGGGAAATAGTTTTTCACACCACTGTATATGCAGCATTCCTGCCTTTGTGCTGACCACAGGCTCTTGTGTTCCTGTCTGCTCTGACAGCTGAAGTTGGTAGCGCCATGTCAGCATGCCATGTTTAGCCATGTTTCAGTACAGCACAATGACTTCTGTTTACTTGTCATGGGCAAAAGCAATTAATCGCTTCATTTAATGTTGTTTTGTTGTATTCATTTTTAAAAAAGCCAAAATGTCCTGTCTCTTGTATCCAGCATGCCATCAACTTCATGAAGGTAGCCTACATGTCACCTATCAGCGATATCGGTCCCTTTCCTCGCCATGTCCAGTTTGTTCTCTCGGTAACCAACCAACACGGCAAAAAACTGGATGGGATCTGCTTTAACTTCACTCTGATACCAGTGGACAACCAAGCACCGCAGGTACTGTAGGGTGTTGTAACACGCCTCCAAAAGCTGGTGCAGATTCCTGCTGTCATGTTTGAAAATGTCTGGTTTCAGGTCATCACCAACTCTCTAGTGGTCGATGAAGGTGGAAGTAGCCCGCTAGGCCCGGAACACCTGATGCTGTCAGATGTGGACTCTGTTAAAGATTCCTTGCGGTTGGAGCTCCTGAGGGAGCCAAAGCACGGAGCACTGCAGCTGAACCGCTTGCCTCTAAAACCAGGACAAGATTTTGGACTGAGTGACCTGACGAATCGTATAGTTAGGTTTGTATTTGGTCCACCTGGGTACTGCCATTTTAGGGTTGTGGACGGGTTGTTTTTTTTAATACTTAATAATGTTTACTTTTCAGGTACTACCACGACAATTCAGAAACTGCAGAGGACAACATTGAATTTGCAGTCACTGATGGCACCAACAACATCACTTTTAGTCTACAAGTAAATGTAAGTATTGGAACACTCCAACAACAAGCACCAGACATTATTGTCAAAACTAAGATTTCAGTAGACAATACCTGCAAATTTTCACAATTCTAGATTCAATGTATACAATGCAACGATAAAAATTACAAAAATAGGTCATGCACAAGCATTGGGGGTCATTCAAGAATGGGAAGATCATTTTTTCCCGCCCTACATCCTACATCATAAATGTGTTTCTTTAAATGTAACTCTACCCTGCGTTCCCAGTAGTTTTTACAAGTGATACATTCGTAAAATCCCCGGATCAGTTCAGAGCAATGTACTAAATAACATGGAAAATGCTAAGGTGTAGGGTTATATTTTAAGATCGCTGATTCACTCATTTCACAGTCAATCAAAATGGGATTCTTCCGTCCAGACCAGCCCACGGCTCCATAGATCACCAGAGATTCTGAGCGTCAGACGGACGGAAAAAAGGCCAGCATTTATCAAATTACCGTTCAGTTTTGCGCAGTGGAACAACACACTTAACGCTTCCCCATCGAAGTTAGTAGATGCTCAGAGTCTGACTGCGTGTGTCCAACTCTACTCAGCCGTGGCACTGTGGGGATGAATGATTGGAAGTCGTGTAGGTTGTCTGTAATAAGAAGCTGATTCGGAGCAAAAGATGAAGGTACTGTTGTGCATCTTTAGTCAATGAAATGTACACACAACAGTACACATTTCAGCACTTTTTTGTGGATATTATAGAGGACGCTGAGCTTCCCTTGCAGTCTTAGAGCAATCGCCACTAATGTACAGTAATCCTTAATTTGTAGCAATTATTTGGTTCTAGACACATACGCCCTAATAAGTGCATTTCCACAAAGTAAGATTGTTAGAGACAGAGCATTAAAAAAAACTGTTTATGACCTTCTAAAAACCAGCATTTGTAGAGCCTTGTAGACATGAAATAGTAAAACCCATATAGTCACCTTGATTGTGTCCTATTCATGTCATGCGTATTTAGAAGTCGTAAAGGGTATTTGTGTGCTGTAATCACAAAAACATTTGATTTATGAACATGGAATCCTACTTCATGGAAATTCACTTGTCACAATCGGGTCTGGAAGCATTTAACCGCATCAAAAAATGAATTATTTTGGTACTACTTCTGACTTCTTCAATGTAGCATTGACCTCATTGGTTCTGGTCTTTCTAAAATTCACCTAGGTCTTTGCTAGTGTTGCGACCAAACAATTCTTCTTGCTGCACCATTTACACAATGTTGTCCTGTTTGATGGCTATAATGGACAGCACTTGCACCAGTAGCCATGGGTGGTCTCCTCTGGGATTGTTATACTTTCCTGTTCACATGGGACTTCTGGAATTTGACACAATTTCCGACTGTTTTTTTTTAAGGTAATGCCTATCAATGACGAGGTACCTGTTTTGGTTTCTGGTTTGAAGCCGGTGCTCAACTGCGACGAAGGACACACGGCAGTCATTACAGCGGAGTACATCTGCGCTACTGACACAGATAGCGACAACAACAGCCTTGCCTTCCTGATAGCCCGGCAGCCCTCTCAGGGGTTGGTGCTTAGAAACGGTGTTGTCGTAGATTACTTTGTTCAGGGGGATGTCATCGCGGGTGTTGTAAGCTACAAGCACACAGGTGAGCAGACAAAGTTGACGTAGTCCTTCATGTCTAGTCTTTTTTCATCTGGTTCCTGTTGCCCCGCGATATTAATCTATGGCTCGGGGCCCAGTTGTGGCTTTTTTAATGACTGCATCTGGCTCTCAGACCTTTCTTTGGTTGGCTTCAGTGTAACAACGATATTAAAGTGAATAAAATCAGAGACTTACCGTAATTTCAAATTGCTGGTCTTGCAATACACAGTTGGCCGCATGGTGGATAACTGGGTAGCACGTTGGCCTCACAGTCGGAAGGTTCACGGTTCGAATCTCCGTTGGGCATCTCTGTGTGGAGTTTGCATGTTCTCCCCGTGCGTGCGTGCGTGGGTGGGTTTTCTCCGGGTACTCCGGTTTCCTCCCACATTCCAAAAACATGCATGTTAGCTTCATTGGCCGCTCTAAATTGTCCATTAGAGTGTGAATGTTTGTTTGTCTATATGTGCCCTGCGATTGGCTGGCGACCAGTCCAGGGTGTACCCCGCCTCCCGCCCAAAGCCAGCTGGGATAGGCTCCAGCATACCCGCGACCCTAATGAGGACAGGCGGTATAGAAAATGAATGAATGAATACAGTTGTACACAATTATTTGTAGTCAATGTTAAACAATATTAAATGGCCCTCACGGAAGTACATTTTAAAATGTGTCGCTTTTTATGGGATGATCTTAGCCAAACATGTTCCTAACCCCTGCCCTAGACTATTCTTGTTTGTGGGTGTATGATTTTTAGGGCCAGAAATCGGACTCACTCCTCTCCATGATACCATCACATTTGTGATTTCTGATGAAGAAACAGAAAAATCAACTGCATGCTCTGGGGAAAGAGCAGAAGTGACACTTCCTGTGTATGACCTCCACATCAGCATTTTTCCAGTCAACAGCCAGCCACCCTTGCTTAAAACAGGTGTGTCCTTCCACCAGACTTGGCCCTTCGTGCAGCCTCAGTCGCACTTGATTTGTAAGCACCAGGGTTTGTTTCTCAGCGTTAGTTTAGTTAGTTTGCTAGGGTGTTAACAGAGTAACCAAACTATATAAACCTATATGAAGTCACTTTACATAAAGCAAGTAAAAATATCCTTCCAAATAATGTACACAGAAAGAAGAGGAGTATAAACTGAAGGAATGTGGTGACTTTCAAATTGAAGCAGTGGGGGATCCACAATGAAAAGTTTGTCGATATGGGGTGTTATACTTTGGATCCGATGGGGGCTACAGCTCAAGCAATGTCAAAATATTCAGCCATTTGAAAATACAAAGGAGTGGTTCTGCATCAGTACATATTGTTTCAGGTACTATTAGATATCATTACAATAAAAGGGTCATTACTCATAACAATGTACTGTAAGTTTGAGATAAGAAGTTGTATAGTAATCTCATTGTAGTATATACTAACCATATAACCATTTTATTGGCACATGCAATATGATCATTTTATGACTGCACACTACTGTATATTACTTATTATACTTGAATTTAATAATAAAATGCAAATAAGAGAGAAAAGAAAAGTCCACTTCCTGTCAAAATGAGATTTATGACCTGATAAGAGAAAGATTTATGGCCCCCTAAGCCCCGCCTACTTACCCCCCCCCCTCATGATTTATGGCCCTATAGGTCAAAGGTCACATTCCATTGGTTCAGGGATCAAAGACTTTTTGTACACCTGTTTAAACAATCTATAGACTATAAGCCCAGATCAAAGGCCTTCCTCATGTCAGTCGACGGAAGTCATAAATTCGGGAAAACATCCATCCATTTTCTTCAGGTCGCGGGGGTAGCAGCCTAAGCAGGGAAGCCCAGACGTCCCTCTCCTTGGCCACTTCGTCTACCTCTTCCTGCCGGATGCCGAGGCATCTTAACCGGATGCCCGAGCCACCTCGTCTGGGTCCTCTCAATGTGGAGGAGCAGCGGTTCTACTCCGAGTCTCTCCCGGATGACAGTGCTTCTCACCCTATCTTTAAGAGAGAGTCCAGCCACCCTGCAGAGAAAACTAATTTCAGCTGCTTGTACCCGCGATCTTGTCCTTTCGGTCACTACCCAAAGCTCATGACCATAGATGAGGGTAGGAACGTAGATCGACTGGTAAATTGAAAGCTTTGCCTTTTGGCTCAGCTCCCTTTTCACCACGACAGACCGGTGCAGAGTCCGCATCACTGCAGACGCCGCACCAATCCACCTGTCCATCTCGCGTTCCATCCTTCCATCACCTTGAGGTACTTAAACTCCTCCACTTGAGGCAGGACCTCATCCTCGACCCGGAGATGGCACTCCACCCTTTTCCGGGCAAGAACCATGGAATCTGATATGGAGGTGCTGATTCTCATTGCAGCCGTTTCACACCCAGCTGCGAACCGATCCAGTGAGAGTTGAAGGTCACTGCTCGAAGAAGCCAACAGGACCCCACATCATTTGCAAAAAGCAAAGACCAAATCCTGCGACCACGAAACTGAAACTCCTCAAGGCCGTGGCTGCGCCTAGAAATTCTGGCCATGAAAGTAGCGAACAGAATCGGGGCAGACAAAGGGCATCCCTGGCAGAGTCCAACCCTCACTGGAAACGGGTTCTACTTATTGCTGGCAATGCGAACCAAACTCTGACACCGGTTATACAGGGAACGAACCGCCTGGATTAGGTGGTACGATACCCCATATTCCCGGAGCACTCCCCAAAGTATACCCCAAGGAACACGGTCGAATGCCTTCTCCAAGTCCACAAAACACATATAGACTGGTTGGGCAGACTTCCATGCACCCTCAAGGACCCTGCCAAGAGTATAGATTTGGTTGGTAGGGAAACTACCCTCCCGGTTACTGGGTTAAACTCCAATGTGCAGGCTTGAAGCCGGGGAGCAACAAGAATTGCCACCCTGCCCCGTCGCCTCTCATTGCTGGCAACACCAGAGTGGAATGACGTCCAGCCCCTGGACTGGTTCCAGAGCCCTTGCTGTGCGTTGAGGTGAGTCCGATCTAGCCGTAATTTCTCCACCTCACGCACCAGCTCAGGCTCTTTCCCCGCCAGAGAGGTGACATTTCACGTACCGACAACTAGCTTCTGTAGCCGTGGATCAGACCGCCAAGGCCTCCGCCACCCAGTTCACTTACCACCCAACCCCTTTTGCCCCTCTTACGAGTGGTGAGCACATGGGAGAAGGGACCCACATTACCTTTTCAGGCTTTGCCCGAGCGCGGCCCATGGGTGCAGACGCTCGCCATCGTGCCCCACCTCCAAGCCTGGCTCCAGAGGGGGACCCCGGTGACCCGCGTCCAGGCGACGGAAAACAAAGTCCAATTGTGATATTCATCATTAGGCTCTTTCGAAAAACAGTGAGTCATAAAAGATGAAAGGCTTTTAGGAAGTCTTATCAATCGACAGAAGTCATAAATTCCAGAACAGTGGGTTGTAAAACATGAAACGCTTTTTGCACACCTGTTTAAACATTCCAGGTGGTATTAAAACAATGTATACACCATAAAAGATCAAAGCAGCATTAAATGTGGGAAAACATGTCTCTGGGCTGTGTTAGCACCCCCCTCCCCCACCCCGACCAGCCTCTACTGCCTTCTATCGCTTTTTTAGAAGGCCCGTTTTTAGAAGGCCTAATTTGTGGTATAATGAATTTGCTGTGTGTTAGTAGATTTATAAAATTACAATAAATATGTTATATTATTTTCACTATTAGATTTTTATCGTTTTTCAAAGACCTAATTTGTGATATTAATTCCTTGTATTTTTGCAGATTTACAAAAATCAATTGATATTATATTTTACTGTTTGTACCTAATTTGTATTGTAATTTTATCGTCCAAATAGAGGTGCAAAAGGTGTTTTTGAGGTGCAAAAGGTGTTTTTCACTGTTTTCAACTGTTATTGTCATGTCTTGTAACGCACCTTTGACAGCATTTTTAACCAGCAAACCCCAGTCAATCGTGTAACTGGTGAAAATGTAAAAATCCCATTTACCTTTTTTAGCCATTCGCCCAGCATCACGTTTATGTCCGTTAAAATGTTTAAAAAGCCCAAGAATCCATCCTGCATCAGCGTCTTGGTATCAAATCAACTCGGGCTACCTGCAAGCCTCATAGCCCCGCCCACTTCCTTCCTCCCACTCCTCCTAGCAATGCGCCCCCTTCCCAGAATCACCTTTGTAAACGATGGTTTTCAAACAAACTCTTCTGGGAGCTTTTTTTTGTGTTTGATTTTTCCAACGTCCCCCCCACCCTTTCTGGGGTTGTCCCATCTTTTTGTGTGTGATTCAAATACGATAATAGTATTCCTACATTGGACCCTGCAAATATTTTGTCATTTCTTAGACTTAAAAAAAAAAAAAAAATTACATGAAACACTATACAGTATCCATGTTTTTTTTATTTGTTATACTTTTATTGCCCAGTCACACTGTTGTCAAACTAGAACATCATAATCATCAAGATTTTTATAATGTACTGACATCATCGGTACACTATGGCGTGCTACCTCAGTCACACATTTGATGAATGCTTCACTTGCAGAAATTATAAGGCATTTTCAGTTAGATATGCGTATGTTCCTAATTTGTTATGCTTTCCTGCTTTCTAACTTGATTGCTTTGAAACATTGCACCTGCAGTGATGAAAAGAATGTATGGGATTGTTTAGTGGAGGAGTTCAGGACCATGGAGAGGCTAGGAATTGTGCGCCGCCCCGACAGCCCACGGGCATCTCCCCTGCACATGGTGACAAAGACGGACGGGAGCTGGCGTCACTGTGCTGATTTGCGGTGTTTGAACAATGCCATGACCCCTGACCGGTACCCATGCAGGACTTCTCTGTTCATCTATCAGGAGCCACCATATTCTCCAAGGTAGACTTGGTAAGCGGCTATCACCAAGTTCCAGTCCACTCACAAGATGTGCCCAAGATGGCGGTCATCACACCCTTTGGCCTGTTCGAGTTCCTCCGCATGCCATTCGGCCTTAGAGGTGGAGCACACAAGTTTCAGTGCCTAATGGACACTTTGTTGCGTGGTATGGCATTCTTGTTAGTTTACTTGGACGACATTCTCGTGGCCAGTGTATCTGCAGAGGAACAGTTACCTCATCTGCTGTTGTTTTAGAGGCTCAGTGAACACGGCTTAATTATCCAAGTTTGGCCGGTCGTCCATCACCTTCCTCGGCCACCATGTTACCCCCCGATGGGGCTGTGCAGCTTCCAGCAAAGGTGGAGGCTGTTACCAATTTTCCACAGCCACGCACCGTGAAGTCCCTGCAAGAGTTCCTGGGGATGATCAACATCTACAACTGGTTCCTTCCCCATGCAGCCCACGTTATGCTCCCCTTATGCACGGCCTTATGGGGCAGGAAGCCTGTGGAGGGGTTGGAATGGTCCACAGAAATGACAGAGGCTTTTGACGCCGTTAAAAAGCATTGGCTGAAGCTGCTCTTCTGGCACATCCATCACAGACCGCCCCTATTGCCCTCACAAAGGACGCCTCGGGTTATGCAATGTGTGAGCGGTGGGTCAACCGTGCTTGGTAGCCTCTGGCCTTTTTCAGCAGGATGGTTCGTGACAGTGAGAAGTACAGTTACAAGGAACTTCTTGCGCGTTCTCTTTCCTGTTGACAGTTCCTTTTCCTGTTGGAGGGCCAACATTTCACAGCTTTTGTGGACCATAAACCACTTACCTTTGCCATTGCCAAGACTTCTGAGCCATGGTCGAGATGACAGCAGTGCCACCTTTCTGCCATATCAGTGTATACTACTGACATCAAGATGTGGCAGGCAAGGACAACTTTGTCACAAACTGCCTTTACCGAGAGATGACTGGTTCCGTTCATTCAGGTCTGGATTATGCGGCTATGCCCATGGATCAAGCTGGGGACACCATTCAGGCCTACAGGACAGCCCCCACAGCTCTGCAGCTGGAGGACGTGGCGTTTGGTGCTGCCGAGGCATCATTGTTATGTGACGCCAACCACTTCCCATGGTCCCAGTAATCTGGAGGCGCCATCAACCGTCAATAAAAGACTTCTTTGAAAATGATGTATCTTTCTTCACAAGCGCTACATTTACTTTTCCAGCATTTCACACATTTCAGACTACTTGGCATTATGAGTACGGTCATTTGTTTATATGTTAAGATGTGTTCAGTAAAGTCTTTGCAGAAAAAACATGGAAAATAGGAACAAATACATTTATTAACAAAACTATTACAATTTCCTTACATGAAAATGGACCTGAAATTATGGAACATGGAAGCATACCCATCCATCCATCCTTCCATTTTCATCCGCTTATCCGGGTCCGGGTCGCAGGGGCAGCAGCTTCAGTAAGGAGGCCAGACTTCCCGGTCCCCAGCGACCTCTTCCAGCTCCATTGGGAGGACACCAAGGCGTTCCCAGGCCAGCTGTGAGACATAGTCCCTCCAGCGTGTCCTAGGTCTTCCCCGGGGCCTTCTCCTGACTGGGCATGCCCGAAACATCTCACAAGGGAGGCGCCCGGGAGGCATCCGAACTAGATGCCCAAGCCACCTCAACTGGCTCCTTTCGATGTGAAGGAGCAGCGGCTCTACTCTGAGCTCCTCCCGGATGGCCGAGCTCCTCACCCTATCTCTTAAGGTGAGTCCAGCCACCCTACGGTGGAAACTCATTTCCACCGCTTGTATCCGCGATCTCGTTCTTTCGGTCATGACCCATAACTCATGACCATAGGTGAGGGTGGGAACGTAGATCAATCGGTAAACAGAGAGCTTTGCCTTCCGGCTCAGCTCTCTGTTCACCACGACGGTCCGGTACGGCGACCGCATTACAGCAGACGCTGCACCGATCCGTCTGTCGATCTCACGCTCCAACCTTCCCTCACTCGTGAACAAGAACCCGAGATACTTGAACTCCTCCACCTGAGGCAAGACCTCACTCCCAGCCCATGGGTACAGTCCACCCGTTTCCGACCATGAGAACCATGGCCTCGTATTTGAAGCTGCTGAGTCTCATCCCAGAAGTTTCACACTCAGCTGCAAACCGCTCCAGTAAACGCTGAAGGTCACAGCCTGATGAGGCCATAAGGACCACATCGTCTGCAAATAGCAGAGACGAGATCCTAAGGTCACCAAGCTGGACTCCCTCAACACCTTGACTGCCCCTAGAAATTCTGTCCATGAAGATTATGAACAGAATCGGTGACAAAGGGCAGCCTTGGCGGAGGCCAACGTTCACCGGAAACAAGCTCGACTTACTGCTGGCACTGCGAACCAGGCTCCTGTTTCGATTGTACAAGGACCGAATGGTAACAGTTTGACAACAGTGTGACTGGGCAGTAAAAGTATAACAAATAAAGAACAAATATACTGTATAATGTTGAATGTAATGTTTTTTAATTGTTTTTTTTAAGTCTAAGAAGAAATGACAATATTTGGAGGGTCCAATGTAAGAATGCTATTATTGTATTAGAATCACACACAAAGATGGGACAACCCCAGAAAGGCTGGGGGGACGTTGGCAAAATCACACACAAAAAAAAGGCCCCAGAAGATTTTGTTTGAAAACCATCGTTTGCAAAGGGCTATGATGCTTCCAGGTAGTCCGAGTTGATTTGATACCAAGATGCTGATGCAGGATGGATTCTTTTGCTTTTTAAACATTTTAACGGACCTTGGCGACCAGTCCAGGGTGTACCCCACCTCCCGCCCAATGTCAGCTGGGATAGGCTCCAGCATACCCGCAACACTAATGAGGATAAGCGGCATACAAGACATGACAATAACAGTTGAAAACAGCGAAAAACACCTTTTGCACCTCTATTTGGACGATAAAATTACAATACAAATTAGGTACAAACAGTAAAATATAATATCAATTGTTTTTTGTAAATCTGCAAAAATACAAGAAATTAATATCACAAATTAGATCTTTGAAAAACGATAAAAATCTAATAGTGAAAATAATATAACATATTTATTGTAATTTTATAAATCTACTAACACACAGCAAATTAATTATACCACAAATTAGGCCTTGTAAAAACGGGCCTTCTAAAAAAGCGAGGGAAGGTAGTAGAGGGGGGGGTGCTAACACAGGCCAGAGACATGTTTCCCACATTTAATGCTGCTGTGATCTTTAATGGCGTATACTTAGTTTTAATACCGCCTGGAATGTTTAAACAGGTGTGCAAGAAGCGTTTCATGTTTTACAACCCACTGTTCCGGAATTTATGACTTCTGTCGATTGGTATGAGAAAAGCCTTTAATCTGGGTTTCTGGCGTATACATTGTTTGATCCCTGAACCAATGGAATGTGACCTTTGATCTATAGGGCCAAATCAATGATCAATGACGTGGTATGTGACATGATTGGTCATTTTGTTTTCGTTTATCTTGATATCCTTATTTTTTTTCTCCTGTTTCAGCTCCCACTGAACATGTCCGCCTGGTGCTACAAGGGTTATTAGCCGAATTGGTTGTTCGTCAAGGCTCTGAAGTGTTTGTTCCACTCGTCTTCTGTGTCGTTTTTAGGATTCATTGTGGAGAAGGGTCAACTCACACCCGATCCCGCCAAGATCCAGGCGGTGGTCGACTGGCCACCTCCTACATCTAGAAAGCTTCTGCAGATGTTTCTTGGGTTTGCCAATTTTTACAGGCGTTTTGTTAAAAACTTCCGCAAAGTGGCAGAACTACTGAATAAGTGAACATCGTCTTAGGTCCCCTTTGTATGGTCTACTGCTGCTGAGTCCACCTTTCCGCATTTTAGGTTGTGTTTTACATCGGCACCGGTTCTTATTCACCCTGACCCTTCTCTCCCTTTCTTTGTCGAGGAGGACGCGTCGGACACAGGGGTAGTGGCCGTACTCTCCCAGCGCTCTAACACGGACCAGGAGTTACACCCCTGCGCGTTTTACTCTAGACGTCTTTCTTCGGCTGAGCGTAATTACGACATAGGCAACAGGGAGCTCCTTGCGGTCGTCCTTGCCTTGCAGGAATGGAGGCATTGGCTCGAGGGGGCGGCTCACCCATTTGTCATCTTTACGGATCACAGAAACCTATCCTACATCCGCTCTACGCATTGTCTAAATCTGCGCCAGGCACGTTGGTCTCTATTTCTCGCACGGTTTAATTTTGTTCTCACTTATCGCCCCGAATCGCTCAATGGGAAGCCTGACACCCTGTCCAGGATGTTTGCTGCCCCGGTGGAGAATTATTTGCCAGAGACTATCCTACCACAGTCCCGGATTGTGGGGGTGCTCCAATGGAAGGTGGAGAGGCGAGTGGTGGAGGCTAACAAGGACACACAACCTCCAGCCAGTTGTCCACCTGGACGCCTCTTTGTTCCCCGTAATCTGCGGTCCGAGGTCCTCATCTGGGCTCACTGCTCTAAGATCGCCTGTCATCCCGGAGCCCGATGAACGGCGTTTCTCCTCTCTCAACGCTTTTGGTGGGCCATCTCTTTATTCGGACACCAGAAGTTTTGTAGCTGCTTGCTCAGTGTGTGCTCGGAACAAGGCGTCCAAACAGGCATTGGCGGGTCTGTTGCGGCCACTCCCTATCCCTTCCCGCCTTTGGTCGCACGTGGCTATGGACTTTGTCACAAGAACTACCTGCCTCCAGGGGTTTCAGAGTGATTCTCACTTTTGTGGACAGGTTCTCCAAGTCGGCCCACTTCGTTGCTCTCCGCAAGCTCCCCTCTTCCCTCGAGACAGCGAAGCTTCTGGTCCAGCACGTGTTTTGCGCTCATGGTGTGCCACTCGATGTGGTGTCGGACAGAGGCCCGCAGTTCGCTGCGGCTACTTGGAGGGCGTTTTGCAAATCCCTGGGAGCTACTGTAAGTTTTGCCTCTGGGTATCACCCAAACCAATGGACAGACGGAGAGAGCTAACCAAGACTTGGAAGCAGCCTTGCGGTGAGTGTGCCACCAGCACCCAACTTCCTGGGCCTACCACTTGCCCTGGGTTGAATATGCCCATAACACCCTGGTATGTTCGTCAACTGGTCTCTCACCGTTCCAAGTCGTCCACGGTTTCCAGCCTCCTTAATTCCCCTCCCAGGAGGCTGAATCTTCGGTGTCTTTGGTTACTTCCTTGTTGCGCCGTGCCTACCGAGTATGGCGAGACACCAGAGCGGCGCTTGTGCGTATGGCCAGGCGTAACCAGAGGTTGGCAGACCGGCATTGCAAGCCTGCCCCAGACTACAAGGCTGGTCAGAAGGTTTGGCTGTTGTCGCGGGACCTCTCTTTGGCTGGGGAGTCCAGGAAGTTGTCTCCCAGATTCGTCGGCCCCTTTGAGATTGTACGCATGATTAATCCGGTGTCGGCCAAACTGTAGCTACCACCTTCCCTCAAGAAATATCCAGTTTTCATGTGTCCTGCCTGAAGCCGGTCTCCAGCTGCGAGCTCAGCCCTCAGCCAGTGCCTCCTCCTCCTCCTCAGCTAGTAGACGGCCATCCTGCTTTTACTGTTAAGTCTATTGTGGATGCCAGGAGGCGGGGCAAGGGGGTACAGTATGTTATCGACTGGGAGGGGTACGGCCCAGAGGAACGGTCTTGGGTCTCCCATTTTCTTATTTTGGATGCTTCCCTCCTTACTGATTTTTATCGGAAATTCCCTGACAAGCTGGGTGGTCCTTGAGGGGGTCACGATATTTTAGGAGTGTGTGATACTGTCACGCTGTGGTGACACCAGGGTAGTGCTACAGAACCTGGTCGACCAGTAGGGGAGGAGCTACTTAACAAGCCACAGGTGTAGGATATCAGCGCTACACCTTTTTAACCAGACACCTTTTTAACCAGACCGGTGGTGGCAGGAAGGCGTCGGGTTATTGTTTGGCTTGGAACCTCGCCACCTGACGTCTCCTCTTAGTCACGACCAAGACTCAAGCCAACCTGCTTTTTCCTTTGGTGACCACGATAGATGATCGTTAGTCACTTGCCTGCCTTCCTGCCTGGAGGGTAGCTGCTCCCAGTTAGCATTACTCAGTTTGCCTAGGTTTTCATTTATAGCTACTCGCTGTTTTCGTGTTGCCTTTTTTGAGTTGCTTAATAGTGTGCACCATAGTTTTTTGTTGTTTGGTACCTTCCCCTTGGAGTGTTGGTGGAACTTCCATTAAAGAGACTATTTTTGTTCACACCTAAACCTGCCTCTGTCTTTTGGGGATCCCGACCACCCTGTAGCGTGACAATCAGGTCATAAATCTCATAAATATTGTACTAGAGGAAGTAATGATACAACTCTAATCACTTGTGTATAGTACATATATGTTATTATATTATATTTGATATTTTTCTATTTGAAAGCATATTTTACTTCCTTGATTATGTCCATTATCATTATGATTATTACCCATATTATATTAATATTTCAACCTAAACCCAGATTTCAGAACATAAAATAAACTGATCTTAAACAGAGGTAAAAGTTATGATGGTAGTAATTATACATGTCTTCTGCTGACATAACTGTTTTTATCCAACAATTAGTCGTAATACATGATGATATGTCGATATACGATGGTATAATAATGAGTAATGAAACTTTAGTATTGTTTAGACGTACTGTGTGTACCGGATTAATAATAACACATATTGCACATTTTTGTGTAGGTGTAATACTTGTTTATGTATTACTTTTTACGTGGTTGTGTTACACCACACCGACAGCTAAGGTCATATCCTGGAGAGAGTGTTAACATAGCATCATGAGCAACTGGGGGTTCGGTATCGGTGCTCAAGGGATACTTTGATAGGATCACACAAGTGAGAGGAGGATTGAACCTGCCACCGGTTTGGGAGCCAACCACTCTTACCACCCGAGCCATGCCGCCCCTGTTTGTGTATTATAATGTATAACATGCTACATATAGTGTTAATATAACTGGCTGTAGTGTTACAAATAGGGGTAGGGTGTAAATAAGCTTTTCTTTTTCAGACTCAAGACAAATTATTTTGTTTATATGTGTATTTTGACTGTTATAATATATATTATTAGTAATATATATAATATAATATTTATGCAATATATTAATTTATATTATAATATATTAATAAATAATATATATTATATATATTATTTTTGTTATTGATTTCATCGGTTGGGTACAGTAATGTACAATGTGTGCCATTTTGTTTTGTGTGGTTTGCATCAAGAATCAAAAAGAATCAACTAACACCAGTGTGATCTAGAACAGGTGGTGAGGGTTTAGATGGGTTGACAAAAGCATGTTCAGGCACTTTGTTTTTATTACTTCATCAATTTATTACAGCTCTAATCAGAGACCCAAACATGTGGTTTTGGTTTATTCCTGTCCAGTATGCCTGTTGTGCAACAAAATTTGGCTCTTGTTGATGTGGTTTGTGCTCGTTTCTACAGGAGATCTCTTTGTGGTAGATGAAGGTGGGACTGCTCAGATAACCACCAGTCATTTGAAAGTGTCAGATGAAGACACCGTATTAGATGAGCTGGTTTTGAAGTTGATGACAACGCCTCAGTTTGGCTACCTTGAGAATGTCCTTCCGAGACCCGGTTTTGAGAAAAGCAACGTGGGTGTAAGCATAGGTACTACAAGCATTGTGACATGATTTGTTCGACCAAAATCTAACAGATGTTGTTGCTTGTTTTCCTAGATTCATTTTCTTACAGCAACATAATTGACGGTAACGTGAACTATGTGCAGTCCCTGCACCAAATGATAGAGCCAACAACTGACCAGTTTGTCATCTGTGCGTCAGACGGACAATTCAATTCGGCCCATTTAACATTCAACATTGTTGTCAAACCGACAAATGATGAAATCCCAGAATTTGTGGCTCAAAATGTTACAGTAAGTCACTTCATTTCTCACAAACCTTGTGGTCATATGTAGTAAGCTGACAATCCCTAATTATCTTTTAGGTACAAGAAGGAGACATAAAGCATTTGGACCTGTCCTTGTTCCATGTGACAGACCTGGATGTCCCCAAGAATGTCCTACTCTTCCACATTGTTAAGCACCCCCAGCATGGCAGTATTAACAGACACGAGGGTGCTGGTTTTGAATACAATGTAGTTGACTTCACGATGATGGATCTGACAAATGGTATGTACAGTAAATTCCAAATTAAAATTTATTTCTATTGTGCCAAATCACAGCCGCTGTCATCTCGTGGCACTATACACATGAAGGTCACAGAGAGCCAACTGAAACCCCACGAGCAAGCACTTGGTGACGAGGCAAAAAAAAAAAAAACTCCCTCTGGGGAAGGAATATTTGGACAGAACCCAGGCCCTGTGGGGCCATATGTCTCAAACAGTTGGGCTAAGATAAAAATAAATAGTGGCATACATGGTAGATCAAGCCAGAGGTCTTAGTCTTAGACCAAGAAACAGAGAATTGTCTCTGATATATCAAGGATCAATGCTTTAGAAAAGAGTTGGGTTTTGAGTTGACTTTTATATAAAGAGATGGTGTCTGCCCTCGGATTGAGTCGGGCAGATAACTAAAGGATCTACCTCCAAAGCTGACCATTTGGTTGGATCCTGGTGACAGACACATCTGATGGCAGCCTCCAAGTCCTGGTTAATCCGTTCTGTCTGACCATTGGTTTAGGGGTGAAAGCCGGACGACGAACTGGGAAGGGCCCTGAGGGCCTTACAAAGGACCCTCCAAAAAGCTGACGTAAACTGTGGGCCCCTGTCAGAGACAATGTCTGCCGGAAGGCCATGAAGTCGGCTCTGCCGTCTCCAATAAAGATAGAAGCCTGACAAGAGGGATAAAGTGAGCCATTTTGGAAAAGCGATCAACAATAGTGAGAAAAACTGAATAATTATTGGGAGGTGGCAAGCCCGTGACAAAGACCATAGCGATATGGAACCAAGGTCTTGATGGAATGTGGAGTGACTGTAAGAGCCCGGCTGGTGCTTGATGAGAGGACTTATTCCTGAAGTAGACAGGGAAAGCTGCCACAAACTGCCTGGTGTCGTCGAAGACCGATGGTCACCAGAACCGCTGAGACAACAGGAACAATGTGCGGCGGAGTCCGGGATGGCAGGCAAACTTGGAAGAATAAGCCGAGGCAAAAAGGCCTTAGGAAGTTCACCAAAAGTACAACAACAAATACTGCAAGATACTCACACCAGGGGGACCAAGGTAGAGAAGCCAGGAGACTAGACAAAATACTTGAAAAAACGAACTTGGCAGAAGTTTGTTTTTTGCCGACCCACTAAGCCACTAAAAAACCAAACCCCACAACTGGCTTAAAAAGTGGTTGTTGTCCTCCTGGAGCATCGGCTGCCAGCAACAGTTTTCCAGAGCACTCTGTCCTGGGCCTCTCTTTCCAGCCGTACCCATGTCTTCCCCATCCTTTTCATATCTGGCTCCAATTCGCCAGGTGTTTCTCAGCCTTCCTCTCTTTTGCTTCTCTTGCGGATTCCACCCGAGCGCCTGTCGGGTAATGTTATTGGGTGGTTTCCTCAGGGTGTGCCCAATCCATCCCCATCTTCTTCGCTGGATCTCATCTTTGACTGGCAGCTGGTCTGTACACTGCCACAGGTCCACGTTGCTGATGGTGTTAGGTGGTGGCTTAAGAAGGCCAAAACATTAATTGGTTGCAGGTGTGTCTCCTGGCTCCACCTCCTCGTCACCACGCCAAACCAGTCTGCAAAGATAGACATTGACAACAGAAAAAAAGATCAGAATCAAGTGGCACAAAAGAAAAACCCCAAGTCTAGGACTTCATTTTAATGCAGTTCCTTGTTCCTTTAATGCCAAAAGTGAGTTCTAATCGCCGTTTTAGAATTTGGTGGTGGTCAGTTGTGTCGAATACTGCTGTTAGGTCTAGTAAAACTAATACTGAAACGAGTAGGTGCAGTCGATTCACAAAAAACAAACAAGACCCAGCATTTATGATATGCACACTCTTACGGCTGTGCAATTGGGCAATTAGTTGAAAGGGGTGTGTTCGAAAAAATAGCAGTGTGGCATTCAATCAGTGATGAATTTTGTGAAAAATCTGGGGATGAAACCATCAACTTGTTGAACATGCTTTTCTATTTGAAAGCCTGAGGAAAATGGGTTGTTGTTCATTGACATTGTTCAGAAGAACAGCAAAAGTTGATTGGAGAGGGGAAAGCTTATGAAAAAAGCAAAAAAAAAAAAATGGCTGTTAAGCTAAAATGATCTCCAGTGCTTTAAAATGGAGAGCAAAACCAGAGACACGTGGCAGAAAGCAGAACCAACTATCAAAATGGATGGAAGAACAACCAGAATGGCAGAGGCTCAGCTAATGATCAGCTCCAGGATAATGGAAGACAGTCTGGAGTTCCCTGGAAGTACTGTGACAGAAGAAATTTGTATGAAGATAATCTATTTACAAGAATCCCCCGGAAAGTCCCTCTGTCAAAAAAGGCATTTCCACAAGAGGTTACAATTTGCCAAAGAACACATCAGCTGGCCTAAAGAGAATGAGAGTACGTTGTTTTGAATCTAAGGGCCTCAGACAGTTTGTGAAGACAGTCAAGCATGGTGGTGCAAGCATCGTCATACGGGCATGTTTCTCCTACTATGGTGTTGGGTCTTTTTATCCCATAGCAGGGATTATGGATGAGTTTGCGTATGCCAAAATACTTGAAGAGGTCATGTTGCCTTATGCTGAAGAAGACATGCCCTTAAAATGACTGTCTCAACAAGACAGTGACCCTAAACACACTAGTAAACCAGCAACATCTTCTTATGTTATGTTATGGAGTGGCCAGCCCAATCCCCGGACCTTCATCCAATGGAAAACTTGCAATGAGACATCCAAAATGCTGTTTGAGGCAAAACCAAGAAATGTTCATGAATTGTGGAATGTTGTTAAATAATCTTGGAGTGGAAGAACATCTGAAAGGTGAAAAGTTGTTGGACTCCATGCCACACAGATGTGAAGCACTGTCTGTGGGCACAGTCAGGAACATTATAGGGATGTCCTGATCCACATTTTTTTGGCTTCCATTCCGATCCAATTTTTAATAGTCTTGCCAATCCGATCCGGAACATATCCTTTTTTTTATATATAATCATATGTTTTGTTACGAATCTGAATTTCTGGAATTGAATTTGGTTATAAAAATAGCTCTTAATAGCATAAAATAATGCCACCAAAGTATTGCCGATTTTACTTTTTTATTATATAGCATTACAAGCAATATTGTTTGGCTTTTGTAACAAACATCTGAGAGTCAGGTCCGTAATCCAATAAAAGATCCAACAAAAGATAAAATTGGAAAAAATGGACATAACGTAGTATGAACAACCAACAATTAGAGCGGCACTTTCCATGCGAGACCCTGCATGCGAGACCCTGCACCGTGACACAGCAGTCCAGGCACAGTCAGGGGGCACTACCACTGTAGCTACGGCACCAAATATATAACTTACAAGTGAAACTAATGTCACCACCATATACTGCAGACATTTCTGCATCATGGTGATGTGTTTTATTCTTTTTCTGGGTGGTGGGAGTCGAGTGGTAACCGGTTTTGAGGCACATTACAGCACCTGCCATGTTGGAGTGTTGCCCAGAGTTAAGAACTTTATACATCAACCGGATTGGCTCGATCTTGTGGCGGAAGCAGATTTATGGGAAGTCTGGGGAGGCACACTGTATCTTGACTGCTATTTGGTATCAGGTTGAGATCCTTAGACCAATTTTAAGATCATATGCAGTTGCAGTGGATCCTAGGTTCCATCTGCTGGGTGATTAGCACCAGAAGGTGTGTCAGCCTGGCCAATACAAACGAGCACTCTAAGGACCATGAGCTGTCCTGGAAGTGACTCTAAAAAGAAATACACCAGATAAATATCTGTTGTCAGAGAATTTTGCAAAATCTTATCTTAAGAGAGGCACATTAACATTTGTTGCTAGGCAGAGTTCACATGTTTCAAGTATTATCACCTCATAGGTCAATAAAAACCAAATACCCACATCCACAGTAGGCTATTTGTAAACTAAACTGGGGGTGCTCTAAGTGACTTTTGTCATTATCTTGCAGGTAAAGCCCTGATGTACGCACATGACGACTCTGAAAGCCCGGACGACAGCTTTACCGTCCAGTTAACTGACGGTCGATACCAAATTCAACGACAAGTGATGGTTACAGTGTTGCCAGTCAACGACGAAAAACCTCATTTAATAAGGTTTTTTTTTTAATAATGCTTTTTTCATTTTTAGGAAGCGGCTATAAAACTCTGATTCCTGTGTCCTTTAGAAACATTGGACTGGAGGTGCAACCAGGAGAAGCCAAACTCATAACAAGTGTAACACTCTTTGCACAAGACCATGACACCCAACCTTCACAGGTCCTGTACGAATTGACAACTGTTCCTACAAAAGGAGTATTACAGTTTATGGTTGGTATTGGAACTTTTACATAAACAGCATGTCTTTAAATTGGAGCAGATAATGGTCTCGCCGCTGTACTGGTGTGTCTCCTGATGTATCTTTGCATGTACCATCCTGCCTCAGACTTACTAATATGTATGCATTTTTCGTACTCTGTGCACTTTTTGACCATTGAGTACGAATCAACATTTGCAATAACTGAGTGACGTAAAACATTGATGTGTTCCACTTAGAATAACACTCCCTTCTCTTTTTGATTATTGTTCTTCACAACAACGGAAGTTAACAAGCTAAATAGTAACGAGAAGTATGGTTGCTCACTGAGTTGATGTCACGTTATGCCCACGTGTCCAAAGTTGTGGTTTATTGGCCTGTGGCATGTTGTAGAAATAAAATGAAACAACAACAAAACAACAAAAAACAGCACAAAGCGGCACAAAGGCAGAATTCTGAAATATTGGGACTTTAATTATATCTCAAAGCTTTGTGAATGTTCAGCTTTTTTACTGCCTGTTGCCCCCTAAATTCATTGATTTATCCACTCTGTGGAAAAAGTTTACACACTGTATAAAAAATGTATACGACATCTGAAAAGGGTCCATACGACGTCTAAAGATAATTCATTAATCACTTTGAAAATACATCAGATATAAACAGAGAGGAAAATGATCTTGAATATTCATTCCATTTTCTTCCGCTTATCCGGGTCTCAGTAGGGAAGTCCAGACTTCCCGGTCTCCAGGGACCTCTTCCAGCTCCACCGGGAGGACACCACGGCGTAACCCAGGCCAGCTGTGAGACATAGTCCCTCCAGCGTGTCCTAGGTCTTCTCCGGGGCCTTCTCCCGGCTGGGCATGCCCGAAATACCTCACCAGGTAGGCGCCCGGGAGACATCCAAACGAGATGCCTGAGCCACCTCAACTGGCTCCTCTCGATGTGAAGGAGCAGCGGCTCTACTGTGAGCTCCTCCCGGATGGCCGAGCTCCTCACCCTATCTCTTAGGGTGAGTCCAACCACCCTACAGAGGAAACTCATTTCCGCCGCTTGTATCCGTGATCTCGTTCTTTTGGCCATGACCCATAACTCATGACCAGGGTGCATCCATTTGGGTGGCATCGATGGTGACCATCGATCGGTAAACAGAGAGCTTTGCCTTCCGGCTCAGCTCTCTGCATACTCTAGCCACATGAGGTTGGGCGTTGTCGTGGACCAGGAAGAACACAGGTCCTACTGCACCAGCGTAGGTTCTGACAATGGGTCCAAGGATTTAATCTCGATACCTAATAGCAGTCAGGGTGCCATTATCTAACTTGTAGAGGTCTGTGCGTCCTTCCAGGGATATGCTGTCCCAGACTATTACTGACCCAACACTAAACCGGTCATGCTGAATGATGTTGAGGCAGCATAACCTTCTCCACGGCATCTCCAGTCGCATGTGCTCAGGTTAAACCTGCTCTCATCGGTGAAGAGCAAAGGGCGCCAGTAGAGTAGTTGCCAATTCTGGTGGTCTATGAAAAATGCCAATTGAGCTCTATGGTGCTGGGCAATGAGCACAGGGCCCACTACAGGACATCGGGCCTTGAGGCCACCTCATGGAGCCTGTTTCTGATCGTTTGGTCAGAAACATTCACACCAGTGGCCTGCTGGAGGTCATTTTTTAGGGCTCTGGCAGTGCTCATCCTGTTCCTCCTTGCACAAAGGAGAAGTTTGCTTTTTTTTTTAAATAACAGAATTTAAAGTCTTTTTTTTGGCTTTTTTTGTACCAAAAATGAACCGAACCGAGCACTTCAAGAAACTGAACCGAACCGAAATTACATTTGAGTGCACCGTTAAACCCCTAGTCCGTACCATAGCTGTGGGTAGGAAAGTAGATATTACGTGTTTCCTGGTGCCAACTATTACACATCCTTGAGCTGTCCAAAATACCAGCCACTTATCTTCATAATCTTGTCTTGTTGGTCACTATACAAAGTTTGTGGTCGCAAGTGATGGTCAAGAACAAGCTGACCAGCCTATAAATTACTCAGAGGCAGACTCTCCTGTCTCCACTACTTCCACCACGTGGGGGATTTGCTAAAGTAACATAGTCCCTTCAACATGTCCTAGGCCTTGGGGTCCCCATGTGGTTGGAGATACCCAAAAGACCACAAGCGAGGGCATCTGAAATAGCTGCTTGTATTTACTTAGGTGTGCCTGTTTTTTTTACTCAGCATGCTGGGGACTGGGTTACGCTGATAGCTGGAGGAAACTGTACCCAGGAAATGGTGGACATGAACAATCTGCTCTATGTGCACCAAGACCTATTTGGTAACACAACGCTGGACTTCTTTGTTTTCTACTTACACGACGGAAGGAATCAATCTCCCTTACAGCAGTTCAACATATCCATCTTATACGTGGAAAAAGGTTTTTACATTTATCGCAAATAATCTTCTATTACGTTCTTGGCACAAAAGGTTTACATTTTAAATGTGATTTTTATTCTAGGAAATATCACAGTCTTTGTCAGACCTGTGAATGTCAGTCGCGGTGATCGCGTGGTTCTCACCACAGACGCGCTGTTTGCCACAGATGGTACAGACAAGTCACAGGAGCTTGTCTTCGTTGTTTCTGCTCCGCCTGCTCATGGATATTTGGAGAACGTCAAGCATCCTGGAGAGGCCATCTCCACCTTCAGCCAAATGGATGTAGCTGCAAATTTGGTGGCTTACGTGCACAACAAGAGTGCTAGCACTCCAAACGACACAATACAGTGAGTCTAGAAACCTTTAGCAGGTGTGTGGTGTTTGGTAGTTGGTGGTGGTTGTGTCCTCGAGTTTTTTTTCTCTAGAGGCTTGCCTGAGAGTGGAATGGATGCTCGACGTCCTGGCCCTGGGTCTCTCAGAATAGAAGGTGGTCTTCTGGCCCCTATGTTCTTTACTCTGGACAGTAGGACTGGGGACCTTTGGTTGGTCAGGCTCATTACAGTTTGGGTGGGTTCTCTTCTGGCATTCATTTTACGTTAATTGGGTGGGTTCTCCATTGATTAATGGTCCAAAAACTAACCCCTCTGAAAAGTGCCAACTTAATGTATTGGTTTAACCACAAATTAATTGAGATTAAATTAAATTTTGGGAGACTTTCCTGACCTCCTGTACCCAAAAAGATGAAGCAATCTAAAATAAACCTGAACTAAACCTAAATCTAAAAGAAAGTAGGCCATTTTAAGACATTTTTAAGTCTCTCCAAAATTAGGTTTTGTGAACCTCAGGAGGGACTAACATAAAAAATTTGATTTTGTTTCTTCTTCTGTTTTTCCAGGTTTGTTGTAAGAAACAAAGCCACAAGCCAAAAGGGAATCTTGGAGTTTGCAGTGACCACAGTGGATTGTATCCCACCGTCATTATCCAACAAAACCCTTGTTATCCCTCGTGGATTCTCCATGATCTTGAGTCCTGACCACCTCACCATATCTGATCCCGGCACCTCTACTGGCGCCCTGACCTTCCGAGTTGTGAACCCTCCTCAGCACGGTATTCTGACTTTGCGCAACACCCCGCTGACTGACGGTTCCAAGTTCACCCAGCGAGACTTTGAAGAGTCGGAGGTGACATACAAACACAACGGTGATGCGTCCAAGCTTGACTGGTTTGAGTTTGTCGCCACGGACGATGCCAATTGTGGCGTCCTGCTGCACGGGCAATTAAAAATCAAAACTTTGGCGATCACTATTCAGGTAAAAATGATGAATGTTTTTAGGAATTTTCAAGTCAAGGATAACGGGTTTCATTTCAGATCATGCCTACAGCTAAATCATATCCAGAAGTTGTGACGCCGCTTCCTCTTTGGAAAGCAGAACTTTTACCTGATGGACGATACGGGATCTTTTTGTCGCCCTGCAAGCTCAAAGCTAAAAACAGAAAAGAAGAGCAACTAATTTTCTTCATCGTTCGGCAGCCACATGTTGGTTACTTGGAAAATATGACAACAGGTCAGGAAGCGGTTCTGGTTCTGATAGTGTTAGCATTCCGGATTACCACTTTTATTTCTCATAGGTGGTTTTGCTCGGAGACGCATCTCTCAAACAGAACTCAACATGAGGACAGTTGTCTATATCATAGATCCAAAAACCGAATCTTTGACGGACGCCTTAGAGTTCAAGGTGTCCGATCCTCAAGGGAACGCCGGACCTTCTCACATGTAAGACAAAAAAAATAAAATAAAACAAATATTAACTGATTCTTACAACAACTGACTCAAACGTAACAGATTCTTTGTTTTTTTCATAGTCTACAACTGAGCTGGTCCAGCGTAGCCCTATCACAGTCCACATACTCCGTGTGCGAGGATGACAAAACAGTCTCAGTCGAAATCATCCGGAAAGGATATATAGCTGAGTCATCGTATATTACCATCAAGGTGAGTGCCTATAGCAGTTTATTACTTACAAATGTGATATGTGCAGTAAATGCTTTTATTGTACGCATAAAATGCTGTCACGTCCGCAGGACATGCAGCTTAGTTTCCTGCCCTGCGCTCTTATTTTGGTATGCTGCACTTTCTGCTGGGGCGAATAGGGAGCCACTTTACCCCAGTAGAATTGGGCCCAGCTGGGCCTAATGCCAATTAGTGGCATTTTTAGGTCCAGCACCGCCCAAGGACAGTTCTTTTCTTCGATCCTCTTGGCCCAAATTATCACCTAGAGCTTCCTCCAACCTCAAGCCTCAAGGCTCCGCCCGCTGCAGCAGTTCCTCCCAAGGCCCCGCCCGCAGCATCTTTGTTCAAAGTTCCGCCTGGCCTCTAGCATCCACAGCTGTGCTTGAGTCTCCACCTCTGGCCAAGCCTGCAGCCCCACGTCCGGTCGTGGGAGAGTTTCACCTGCAGCAGTTCACAAGAGATCTGTGCCGGCTGCACCAGCGCCCTACTCATCGTCTCCATTGGACGCTGCCTGGCTGGCAGTGAGAATGCCGGGCTGCCTTTGGTGTTAGTCCTTTCTGGAGGGTGGGCATGCAAGTCTGGCGACCAGCTGTGCCCAATTCCAATTAGTCATTAGTCATTTTTAAGTCCAGCACCATCTGACGGTGCTGGGTCGGTCCTCCAGTCCTCCCAGCCCAAGCTGTCACCTAGAGCTTCCTCAAACCTCAGACTTTCTTGTCTCCTCATGCTATCCTGCATGTGATTTTTGCTCTGGCTTTTCTGTTCCTACTGGGTCCTATCTGGGTTTTTGGAGCGTCCTTGGTTTACTTTGAAAATGATTTTTTCCTGGCAGTGTTTTGTGTTTCACCTTTTGTGTGGCATTGCTTACTTTAATTAGGACTCAGTCTTTTACCCTATTTTGTTGGCTTGTGCTTTTTTTCCCCCCTGAGGTCACTTTTTGTATTAAAATATTTTTGTTCTTCCCTGACCTGTCTTGTCTCTGCATCCCGGGGGTCAACCAAACTCAACAGTCACATCAGAAAAAAAAGTACTACTTTTCTAGATGTTTTCCTACAGAGACCAAAAATCCAAATGTGATGGAATATTCAAATCCCCACTTGGCATCTCTGTGTATCATGTTCTTACCATGCATGCATGGCTTTTCTCCCGTTACTCCAGTTTTCTCCCACAGTAAAAAAACATCCATTTCCATTAATTGGCGACTCTAATTTGTCCATGGGTATGAATGGGAGTGTGAATGGTTGTTTGTCTATACATGGCAGGATGTATTTAACAGTTCAAATGTATTATTTTATATGAACAAACCAGTCACTATTGATTGATGTGAAAGGAACGTGTGGGCGGTCACCACCAACACAAACATTTTTGGTTGGGGGTTTAGCGCTAATTGACTTTAGATGGCCACATAATTTGGAGATGTTACCCAGCTATTGTTCATTTCCCAATGTTTCTTTACAACAGGTGAAGGAGGTGACTGCAATGGATGGAAAGGACTTTCTCCTAAGTGTTTCTTCCCTTGTCCAGTTTGATCCAGGTACTAGGCTAGGCCCTGGACTTAGGGAGTGGTGGCAGATTGTGTTGGGTACACTTTGTCGCGTTTAGGTTGGCTAGATCCCAGGATGCTGAGAAACACAGAGGTAGATGCAGACTAGTCTGTTTAATGTATATTCAAATCTTGGACAGCAAGGAGCAAGCTCAAAAATAGCACTGGCGAGTGAATAACTGACAAGATAGACAAAGGTTCTGGCTTATCCGTGTCTTTTCGTTGTGTCTCATGAAGGAGTCTTTAGGAAGATATGCAAAATCAAACTTCTTCAGGATCAACTTGAAGAGGCAGATGAAATATTTGAAGTTCTTCTGGTTCAGCCAGAAGGCACGATTATTGGGGCCATCCAGAAAGCACAAGTTATCATTAATGACTCTGGAAGAGGTACAAAAACATTTTAATTGTTGGTTGCAGATTGTGATAATTTTATTTACTACAACAGGGCGGTGTGAAGAAAACCAGGATGGCGTCAGTGGAAAAGCTGTTCAGGGTCTCAGATATTCTCAGTATTTATCCCCTGTTGCAGAATCGGTTATCTATACTCATGAAGGTGGCATCTCAAGACTTGAACAGGACTGTTCCAAAAGCAACTTCATAGTCCAAGACAAATCTGTAAGTCTCTAAGAAAGGAACTAAGAAATTAATCACTTCACTCAAGTTCTAAAGACTGCTTTTATCTTCAGAATGGTAAAACACAAGTAGAAGACGATGCCTCGCTGAGGAAGAAAGGAAAGAAGGCCAACATCCCTGTTAGCAGACCTCAAAAAACACCCACCTCCCCTGGAAAAAGTGGACTTGTCAGTAAACATGTGAGTAAAAGCAATCACACTATGTCTGAAATTGCATGGAAAAGTCGGAGCAAGAAACCAAGATCAAGAGGTTGAGAATTTGAGACCACGTCCTGACTTCAGGAGTCAAGAACAGGACTTGGAGTCAGGACCAAGGTCAGGTCTAGCATCGATATGTGGTTCAACACAATTCGTAATAAACGCAGTCAAATGTCAAGGGAGATCATTATGGATTAAGGATTATGAAGTCAATAATGTCAAGAATCTTCGGTTAAATGGCGACTCTAAATTGTCCATTAGTATGAATGTGAGTGGGAATGTTTGTCTATATGTGCCCTGCGATTGACTGGCGACCAGTCCAGGGTGTACCCCGCCTCTCGCCCAAAGTCTGCTGGGATAGGCTCCAGCATCCCCGCGACCCTTGTGAGGATAAGCGGTATAGAAAATGAATGAATGAATTATTATGAAGTCTCCCTTGGCAAAGCAATTTTGCTCAGCACTTAAAGGCAGCTTGACTCCCATTCAACTGTTATGATGCTGGACAAAACACACAGAGAAAAAGAAAAGACCAAGACTTTCAGGCATCAAGAGAAAGAGATGAAATCGAGAACAAAATTTTGAAAACTTTACATCATCATGAACAAGGCTTTCAGGCGTCCAGTTCAAGACTTTCAGGTTTTGAAACCAAGACATTGAGAAGCTTAGACCAGGTAGAGATCAAAACTTTCAGGGCTCGAGACCAAGACTTTGAAGAAAATGATCCCAGACTTGTCTGGGAGGATTCCAGACCCAGACTTTCAGGAGGTGGACATGTCTTGTTACAGCCAGACGACCCCTTGTCATCCACCCAGCGCATGATCAGATTTTGTAGGGAGAGCATACAGACATGTGTACTACGTTCACCTGAACCATTCCATTTATTTTACAGGCTACAACTGAAAACATTGTAACCAAGCCGTGTTTGCCGGAACTAATGGGAGTCCTGTATTTCAACCAGGTGACCAAAGAGAGCTTTCTGTGCAATGGCGTCACCTGGACTCTTTGGGCACCAACAGAGCGGTTTATTTACAATTTCGTTACATTTAACAAAGAGCGTGTCATCAGATTAAATGTTGACATCTCCCATTAAAGCAGTGGTTTTGAAACTGGTGGGCGTAGGGCTGCCATGCACACTTATCATTATCACCGTATTTTTCGGACTACAAGCTGCTACTTTTTTCTCTCCCTTAGAAACCTGTGCCTCTCCCGCCTTCCTCACCTGGCACCGAAGTACAGTCGTCCCTCATTTATCATGGTTTATAAGTTCCAGAAATGACCGCGATAAGTGATTTTTTTCGCCAAGTAGAATACATTTTTAATAAATGCAATATTTTCATAGAGCATAAAAAACTTGCTCATGACATTCTAAAAACATTTTATTTAACATTGGGGCCCAATGAACATGAAATAACCACCCTTTGTTTACCTCTTTACTCCTATAACCTAATCTAGTAGATATGATAAGCAATAATAAGGCATAATAACTCATTATTAGCATGGGGATAGTCTGTTTTTGTATCTCAAAAGTAATGTGGGTCGATGGTGCATGGCATGAAAAAAAGATCAACATCAGCCTTATCATCCATCCGCACTATGATGTTTGTCACTTGATTGATAGAATCTGGCACAGACTTACAGACAGTACTGCTAGTTTTCTTTACATCACACTGCACTAAATTTATGAATACCTGAAGTAGCGATAAAACTAATTATTTGCAGTAGTATTGGGCTAGAATCATACAGTATACTCTTCACTAATGCAACGGTGACACTACATGAACATGAACCTCCAAACCTTGTTGAACTTTCAGAAAAAAAACAAAAACAAGGAACTGCACCCTGAAAAAGCTACCCAAAGCTCAGGAAATGGGTGGCCCTGCAAACACAACCCACTCCAGCAGACCAAATGGCACTTGCCTGCTCATAGGACCCTGGCCAAAGTCAGGGGCCAGCAGGAAGGTGGCATCACAGCACCAGGCGTGCCACCCTTTGGAGGAGTCTGATCCAAAAGGAAAAGGAAGAGGCCACAGCGATGGCACTACAAGACATGCCGAACGACTATCATAGCCGATCGTGACCTGAATCTGAACAATGATGAAGCTTTGCTTGATCTCAACTGGTCTACAATACATCCCAAGTGTGAGATAAAACTGACTCTAACGCTAACCTTAAACTTTGTTCCCTCAAAAGCCATACTCGGTAGAAACTACTGCAAATGACCACCATGACACCGAAGTGATTATTAATTGTGATTATTAGACTTTAAATAAAAGATATTTACAGAAAATAGATTATGTCCATCTGTCCCCAGAACAGAAAAAGGCATTTATGTCCTCTGGGCTGGACCTTCCACAACAGTCACTGCTATGTCCTGGACAAGAAGCACAGAACCTCGTGGAGCACAGCTAATCGCAACTGTAGGGAGAGGTAAGTACATACAAATGTGTTAAAATTTGCTGTTCTATTTCATATTTGATACATTTCCAGATATAACGGAACCCTTGTGAGTGTTTTATCAAAACGCGACATGGGCTGGTTGTGGGACTTCAGCGGCCGGAGACCCTTTTGGATAGGTGCGCTACAAACCAATAAAAACAATGCTGAAAGTCCAGAAGTATTTGCAGAATGACTTGTTTTTCCACTTTTGTCAGGACTTAATAACAGAGACGGAAAAGGATTGTGGGAGTGGCAAGACGGAGAAACGCTAAAATACGCAAACTGGATGATGAGGACACCCCCCGGAAGGGGTGGCAAAAAGTGTGTTCTGGTGTGGAGACGGGCTAAATGGCAAATACAGGACTGCAAGAACAAGAGTGGCCACAACTATATATGTTCTGTTAAGATTTGACTCCCACCGTATCTGTAAAAAAAAAAAAAAAAAAAAAAAAAAAGGGACCTGCCACCCAATTTTCAACCTTACATTAATCTCACATTTAAAAAAGGGACCTGCTGTACGTTTCTGGACCCCAGCTGCCACAAAATTAAAGAAATACCACCGCTAGCTGTATGTCACAGGTTCTCTCAAATATAATGGTAGTGGGCAGTCCAAAAAAAAATCCTTACTTACTAGTAAAACTTTCAAAGCGACAGGTAAATATTGTTTTCCTATGATTTTGTGTCGCAATACCCTGGTATGCAAAGACATGGTGGAAAGTTGGTTCAGTAAAGTCTTTAGTAAACAAAAGATAAGCTCATGCGGAGCAGCATGACACACAAAAGACAAAGTACCACACTAACAATGAAGGCAAACTGAAATCAAATCTTCTTCTTTTCCTTTGGGCTTATTCCTTCAGGGGTTGCCACAGCCAATCAATTGCCTCCATCTAACCCTGTCTTCTGTATCCTCTTCTCTCACGCCAACTACCTTCATGTCCTCTTTCACTACATCCATAAACTTCCTCTTTGGTCTTCCTCTAGACCTCCTGCCTGGCAATTCAAAACTCAGCATCCTTCTACCAATATATTCACTCTCTAATGTAAGTACTGGCTTCATGTACTCTTTAGAGTCTGTACCACTGAATCAATGCTCGGAGATCAATCCCACCACTGAAACACATGCACACTTACACACACAAGTCCTATGTCTCATTTTCTCTTATGTACAACATACAATATTTAGAAGGTTGTAAAGAGGTTGTCTTTGTCCTACTGCCTCGTATGTGCACTATATTGGCTGACTTTGGTGTTGTTGCTTCATGTCTTGGGGGCTCTTAACATTCTGAAGTGTATTTAGAAGGTGGTAAACATGTTTTCTATGTTTTGTTTCCTCTTATGTCTACTATTTTGGTAAGAGAACTGTAAAGGTAACTATAGGGGTGTTATTCTATGTCTACAGAACTCTATGTTGAAAATCCTTTATTTAGAAGGTTATAAACTGGTTTTGGATGTTTTATTTCCTCTTATGTCTACTATATTTGGTAAGAGGAGTGTAAAGGTAACTACAGGGGTGTTATTCCAGGCCTACAAGGCCGTAATCATGTTAAAAATCCTGTATTTAGAAGGTGGTCAACAGGTTTTCTAAGCTATAAGTCCATTTACAAATAACGAATTCTACTTGACCCGTCAGGGTTGGGTGTGGAAGCAATGAAGTGACCTAAATGAGGGCTTGTGGTTCTGGTATGGTGGATTAGACGTGATCAGAAGAAGTGTGGGCAGAGAAGGAACCAAGGAGGAAAGAAGTTTACTAGAAAAGTTCCAGTGAGAAGCAGCAAAGAGTGGAGGAGATAATGGATGTTATTTTGGTAGAAGTCAAATGGAGCGGGTGAAGCATCTTTGAGATGTTTGAAAGGTCAACTTGAAGGAACGTCCCCGCACAGTCGCTGTCATCCGAGCCCCCAACCCGCATGCACATCCTGCAGGCCAACCCGCCTGCACCGCATAACGGTCGTCGTCGCGCTCGTGCTCTTGCACACATTCAGAATATTTATCAGAGGAGGACTGCTGGTCTGGACCTGCTGGAGAAGTGGACTTTTCAGGAAAGTGTGTGGTCTGCGGGGAAGCCGTGACAACTTGGGAGGATTTACCTGAGGTGAGGGACAACTCGGTACTCGCGTCGTCATCACCCGAGTTCAAGACGTCGTTCAAAGAATCCTGGTCCGACAGGTTGGTGACCGTCATCTGATCCAGAACATCCACCCACACTTCTGGTGCTTCTGTATTCACACTGCATGTCTTTACTTTCCTTTTCACTTTCCACTCAAATCCAGCATTTGGATAGCAGTTCAATACAGGCTATATTGTTACATTAGATATTTTATACATTCCTCCCGGAGTCACCACCTTATTGTGGTGGAAGAGTTTGCGTGTCCCAATGATCCTAGGAGCTAAGTTGTCGGGGGCTGTCACATTTGGTTCCGGTGGTGGGAGAGGATGCCAGTCAGACCTGGCAGACCCAAACGCATTGTGAGGGTCTGCTGGAAACGCCTGGCAGAGTCCCCTGTCAGAAGGAGTTTCAACTTTCACCTCCGGGAGAGCTTTGACCATGTTCCGAGGAAGGCAGCGGACATTGAGTCCGAGTGGGCGATGTTTCCTGCCTCCATTGTCGATGCGGCTGATCGGAGCTGTGGCTGTAAGGTGGTCGGTGCCTGTCGTGGCGGTAATCCCAGAACCCGTTGGTGGACACCAGCGATGAGGGATGCCGTCAAGCTGAAGAAAGAGTCCTGTTAGAGCCAAAACTGTTATGTCTGAGTCTGCCTTTGAGTGTGATTACTTTTATTGGTTGCTAGATAGTGCTAGAAGGTACAGTTGGAGGGATATTCAAGGGGTGTTAGAATAGCTTTTTGACACGTTACCGGAAGGAAGTGTTAGTGTTTGACCGTTCGCTGAAGAGGTGTATGGGGAACTACCATGGATAGTGAAATGTTTGAGCACTGGATTTTAACTAATGAACTATAAATGGAACGTCAATAAAGCTGTAAGTGCATCTTTTGTACCTCAAGTACAAGTCTGGAAATCATTGGTTTTACACCTTACAGTTAAGTAACGCGTCCGACAGATCTTCCGGGTAGCAAGTAGTGTCCGTGTGGCTGCTACACATCGGACATTACAAGTCCTATCAGGCCGTCTTGGCCCATGGGACTCTGGAGGCAGCTGTCAGGTGCCGGTAGGCCAAGCGGTCTGCAGCTCTGGCTGTCGCTGAGGGAAAAACTCGGACATGGGGGGAGTTCGGAGAGGCCATGGAAAACGACTTTCGCATGGCTTCAAAGAGATTCTGGACCACCATCCGCCGTCTCAGAAGGGGGAAGAAGTGCAGTCAACACCGTGTATGGTGGGGACGGTGTGGTGCTGAACTCGAATCGAGATGTTGTGGACCGGTGGAGGGATTACTTTGAAGACCTCCTCAATCCCACCGACACGCCTTCCAACATGGAAGCAGTGCCTGGGGACTCTGAGGCGGGTTCTCCTATCACTGGGGCTGAGGTTACTGAGGTGGTCAAAAAACTCCTTGATGACAGGGCCCTTGTGGGTGGATGAGATCCGCCCGGAGTTCCTTAAAGGCCCTGGATGCTGTGGGCATGTCTTGGTTGAAACGTCTCTGCAGCATCGCGTGGACGTCGGGGTCAGTGCCCCTGGACTGGCAGACCGGGGTGGTGGTCCTGCTTTTCAAGAAGAGGCACCGGAGGGTGTGTTCTAACTATCGTGGGATCACACTCCTCAGCCTTCCTGGTAAGGTCTATGTTGTGAAAAAAATATGATTCCTCATGTTATCATAATTTTTCAAATAAAAACAAAAAACCTTCCGTTAATTTATCTTGTATTTTTTTCAACTTGCTTTCCCTTGTTAATATGTACGGCATATACATATATTTTATGTACACTTGTCTATTTCTCAAAAGTTCCCCATTGTTTAGTTTTCCAGCCATACTTTGTCCAAAAATTTCCAAAATATTGTTCACCAGATTTCCATATTTAATTTTCATTCATGTAATGATTGGACTTGTGACATCTACAATGTCTTCCAATTTAAGCCTGTTTGTATTATTTCCCCTAATTCCCAGATGTCACTCTTGTGCACAATTAATCCCTAAAACGTTGTTCACTCTGGCTCAATCACGAAGCCTAGGCACAGTTTCCACTGAAAATGCAAATTCCTCACCCTGGCACAACTAAAAACATTTACTTGTGCTATTTACATCTTAAAGGAACAGAATAGTTTTCTTGATGCTATCTTGTCTTTGGGGGGGAAGTTGATTGATGTAACACCTATGATGCATGGCATCCTCCTGCTGATGGGACAACCAAAGTTAAAATGCAATGCAGAATGTGCTTAGATATGAGAACACAAGCCCTGTAGAAATAATGTCTAAACCTAGTATAACCATGATCTACTTTATACATGTAACCTATACATTTTTCCATCACAGTCTATTCAGGGGTTCTGGAGAGGAAGATCCGTCGGATAGTCGAATCTCGGATTCAGGAGGAGCAGTGTGGTTTTGTCCTGGTCGTGGAACTGTGGACCAACTCTATGCTCTCGGCAGGGTTCCTGAGAGTGCATGGGAGTTTGCCCAACATGTGTTTTGTGGACATTTAACCGTGTCCCTCGGGGAGTACTGTGGGTAGTGCTCCGGGAATATGGGGTATCAAACTACCTAATCCAGGCAGTTCCTTCCGTGTATGACCATGTGTGTCAGAGTTTGGTTCGCTTGCCGGCAATAAGTCAGACCCGTTTCCAGTGAGGTTTGGACTCCGCCAGGGCTGCCCTTTGTCACCGATTCTGTTCATTACTCTCATGGTCAGAATTTCTAGGCGCAGCCAGCGCGTTGAGGGGTCTCTGCTTTTTGCAGATGTGGTCCTGTTGGCTTCATTGATCTGTGACCTTCAAATCTCACTGGATTGGTTCGCAGCTGAGTGTGAAGCGGCTGGGATGAGAATCAGCACCTCCAAGTCCGAGTCCATGGTTCTCGCCCGGGAAAGGGTGGAGTGCCTTCTCCAGGTCGGGGATGAGGTCCTGCCTCAAGAGGAGGAGTTTAAATACCTTGAGGTCTTGTTCACGGGTGAGGGAAGGATGGAATGCGAGATGGACTGGTGGATTGGTGCAGACTCTGCACCAGTCTGTCGGGGTGAAAAGAGAGCTGAGCCGAAGGGCAAAGCTCTCAATTACCCGGTCGATCTACGTTTCTATCCTCATATGGTCATGAGCTTTGGGTAGTGACCGAAAGGACAAGATCGCGGGTACAAGCAGCCGAAATGAGTTTTCTCCGCCGGGAAGAGCTGGGCAAAGTGGCCGGGGAGAGGGAAGTCTGGGCTTCTCTGCTTAGGATGCTGCCCCCACGACCCAATCTCAAATAAGAGGAAAGAAATGGATGGATGGATGGTTTGTACAGGCTATATAGTTAAATCATATTATATACAGGTAATATTTCATTCCATTTTCCTCCACTTACCGGGTCACGGCGGCAGAAGTTGAATAAATATATATAATAATATAAAGCCACTATTGAAAGAAAATGCTGCCTTGCACGCTGCTCTCAAGGAAGCTAAAAACCATATGAAAGAAAATAGAGCATTATGCAAGGACAGCAATGCTCTACAAGATGATATCAGGACACTATTGAAAGATAATGCCACCTGGCGCACTACCATGGAGGAAGAGAAAGAAGCAAAGGATAACATCACTGAGCAAATGAAAACAATAATGGATGAGATGGATCAGAATTCACAAATGAATGATGTGATCCTCACAGGGCTCCAAGTTACACCCGGGTCAAAAGATAGGGAAGCTCATAACAGAGGAGAACCAGATGGAATGAATGTTCCCTCAGCAAAGCAAAAGATTGTCAGCTTCCTACATTCAAAGGAGGTGGATCTTGATATCAACACCATTGATACTTGCATCCCACTGTATGGCAGAAACACCACCACACCTTCATCATCAAGTTCACCAACAGGGAATTCAAAACTGCACTGCTGAAACAGAAGAAGAACTTGAAAGGCACATACGTCTACTTAAATGAGCATCTGACAAAACGCAACGCTGACATTGCCAAGAAACCACAAGACTTGAGGAAGCAGGGAAAGATACAAAGTACTTGGAGCACCAACGGAAAAATATACATCAAGTTGCATGGAGGTCCAGGAGAAGCCGAAGTGCTGGTTGTCAAAGATATCACCGATCTGGATGGACACTACACATCATATAATCATGACAATAAGGATAAAAGAGGATACAACGCACAAAAACAGTAAGATTACATTCAATAATACTGTTGAGTAGTTCTTGATTAACATGACCTACTTTTGGGGATGTGGGTGTGGCTACACACCGGTGCCTGATTATTAAATGGCTGCGGCTCATTCACAGTGAGTGTGAGCATGCAGGTCAAACGCATGTTCTGTGTCTAGTGTGTTTCCTCCGTATGCCGGCTTCTATATCTCTACAGCATGGCAGCGCCAACAAATACGAACATTGATATCAACTTTGAAAGGGCATGCTCAACAAAGTATTAAAATCAGGAAACTTACATTTAATACACTCACAGTAGGCCGCACGGTGGTCGAGTGGGTAAGCACATTGGCCTCACAGTCAGGAACTTCAGGGTTCGAATCTCCGTTGGGCATCTCTGTGTGGAGTTTGCATGTTCTCCCCGTGCGTGTGTGGGTTTTCTCTGGGTACTCAGGTTTCCTCCCACATTCCAAAAACATGCATGTTAGCTTCATTGGCCGCTCTAAATTGTCCATTAGAGTGTGAATGTTTGTTTGTCTATATGTGTCCTGCGATTGGCTGGCGACCAGTCCAGGGTGTACCCCGCCTCCCGGCCAAAGCCAGCTGGAATAGGCTCCAGCATACCCGCGACCCTAATGAGGATAAGCGGTATAGAAAATGAATGAATGAACACTCACAGTACAACACCAAGACAGCAAGATGCTGATCCGGAAACCAACAGGGGAAGAGGGAAGGAAATCAGAATCGGAAAACTTTGCCATTGTAAGTGAACAATTCACGAACTAGGAACTTTCTTTGGCAACTCAGTGCAACGTAGAATCCTAAATAAACAGAGCATTAAATAAACATAGAACTAACTAAACATAGAAGCCCGAGTAAAAAGTTGAAATCACTGACAAGGGTGTTTTTAGTGCAAGTATTATAAGGTGACAATAGTACTGGTTATAAAGTGAGCATAGTGCAAATGTTATTCAGTGTTCATGAGTTCAACAGCCGCAAGAAAGAAACTGTTCTTGTGGCGAGAGGTTCTGGTCCGAATGGACCGTAACCTTCTCCCAGAGGGGAGTGGCTCAAATAGTCCATTTTCATGGGGGTAAGGCTCAGCAAGTATCCGGCCTGCTCGCCCCCGAGTTCTGGAGACGTACAGGTCCTGGAGAGATGGAAGACTGCAGCCGATCACCTTCTCAGCGGAGCACACGATGCGCTGCAGTCTGTGTTTGTCCCTGGCGGTGGCCCCAGCGAACCACACGGTGATGGAGGTAAGGATGGACTCAATAATGGCCATGTAGAATTGCACCATCGTCTGGAGAGGCAGCTTGGCTTTCCTCAGCTGCCTCAGGAAGTACATCTTCTGCTGAGCCTTCTTGATGAGGGAGCTGATGGTCTGCTCCCACTTGAGGTCGTGGGTGATGTTAGTGCCCAGGAAGCGGAAAGAGTCCACAGTTGTGATGGGGGAGTCTGTCAAGACGAAGGGGGGCAGAAGGGCTTTGACTTTCCTGAAGTCCACGATCATCTCCACTGTCTTCTGAGCATTGAGGTCCAGGTTGTTGCAGCTGCCCCAGGACACCAGCCGGTCCATCTCCTTCCTGTAGGCGGACTCATCACCTTCTAAAATTGAGCCCGATGAGGGTGGTGTCATCCGCAAACTTAACCAGTTTCACCGAGTCGTGGCTGGAGGTGCAGCAGTTGGTGTACAAGGAGAAGAGCAGGGGGGAAAGTACACAGCCCTGTGGGGATCCTGTGCTGATAGTCCGAGTGTCCGAGACATTCTTCCCCAGCCGCACGCGCTGCCTCCAGTCCGTCAGGAAGTCAGTGATCCACCTGCAGGTGGAGTCAGGCACAATGAGCCTGGCCAGCTTGTCCTGGAGAAGAGCAGGGAGGAGGGTGTTGAATGTAGAGTTGAAGTCCACAAACAGGATCCTGGCGTAGGTTCCTGGGGAGTCTAGATGCTGCAGGATGAAGTAGAGGGCCAGGTTGATGGCATCATCTACAGACCGGTTGGCTCTGTAGGCGAACTGCAGAGGGTCCAGGAGGGGGGAGGTGAAGGACTTGAGATGGGGAAGAACCAGGCGCTCAAATGACTTCATGACCACAGATGTCAATGCCACAGGTCTGTAGTCGTTGAGTCCAGTGATCCTGGCCTTCTTGGGGACGGGAACAATGGTGGACAGAGCTTGAAGCAGGCGGGGACATGGCATGACTCCAAAGAGATGTTAAAGATCTCCGTGAAGACAGGCGCCAGTTCTACTGCACAGTGTCTCAGGGTGGAAGGAGAGACACCATCTGAACCTGGAGCTTTCCAAGGGTTCTGCTTCTGCTCCGAGAGTGTGAGGGCAGTGGGGGAGGGGTAATGAGGAGGAATATGATATATGTATGTATGTATGTGTATGTAATATATGTATGTATGTATGTATGTATATACACAGTATGTATTCATAAATCATGTGAGAAGGGGTAGGATTAAATAAGCTCTGCTTCTTCCTACTGCTTTTTGGACATGTAGAACTGAGGAATGTAACTTGAATAATTATTCTACAATGTATGCATGTTCCAAACAAATTCAACCAAACCATTTATGTATACCTTTTTTTGCATACAAAAGTGTTTGCAGAATTGCATTTTGACCTACGTCACCTTTAAAAAGGAAAACTTCTTTCATATCCAGCGGCTTACGGCCGAACTACCCTGAGAACGCCCACTTCCTGGGAGTGGTCAGTGTAGGAACTGTGTGTCCTGCTGTGGAGGAGAGCTTTATTTTCCAGGGATTTGCTCACCTTGGAGTGAGCACACGGCTCAGGCCACTGCTAGGCCCCAGACCACCCTTTTGGATGATGGACAATCTGTGGAGAAAAGAGGAAATGGAAATAACCAAGATGGATGAAAGGAACAAAATGAATTCAAACAAACTGCTGGATGGGTTCCGGATCAGGGTCACCAGAGTCCACGGACGTGACATCAACGTGGACGAGCTTGTGGTGTCTTTCATGGGCCTTCCGGCCTACATCGATAACGAGGAGATCATTCAAAAGCTCCTCGCCTGGGGGGTCTCGGCTGTGTCTGAGGTGAGGAGACGAATGTGGCAGGCGACGGATGTTGCTGACAGGACAAGGTTTGTCAAGGTCCGCTTCAATGACCAGGTACAGTCTCTTCCATACTCTGTCAGGTTTAACACTGCTGGGGGGCCTGAGTACTTCAGGGTAATCCATGACAGACAGGTAAAGGTGTGCAGGGGGTGTCTCTAGCCTGACCATGTGCAACGTGAGTGCCCTGATTTTTGTTGTAGACTGTGTGGGAGACTGTGCCATTACGCTCGGGAGTGTACGGAGCCCAGGGCCCCCAGTGCGGGCGCTGCCAGGAGCCTAAATTTATGTGCTCTTGCTCTGACCACCTAGTCTCTGACACCGGGGAAGGGAGCGAGGGAGAGGACGGTGGTAGTCCCCCACTCACTGAAACCGTTACTTCCCCCATTACAAGTGACATGGGTTATGTTTCGGGTGCACAAGGTCTGATGGTGTGGGTGCCTGTGGTGGGGGGGACTGAGGAACCTTCTCCCAGTCCTGCCCCCAAGCAGGGGAAGGGAGGTTAAGTGCTGCTTTACCCTTAAGGTCGTGGTGGTAGAGGCTGAACCGGGGAGGGGGGATGGGTGTTGGGATGGATCCACACCTTATCCCCGAAGGGTGAGCGAGAGAGCCTGGCCAATTATCGGCCTATAAGTCTCATCAACACAGACTATAAAATTTTAACCAAAATATTGGCAGGTAGGTTGAAGAGCATAATAGGTAAGTTCGTTGCGAGCACACAGGCGTATACCATCCCGGGGCGGGACATCTCCTACACAATACTTTTGTTAAGTACTTGTTGAAAGAGATGCACATCTCGGGTAGTATTCACGTGTCTGTTGATTTTTGAAAGCGTTTGATAGGGTGGAGCACAGCTTCCTTTATCGCGTTTTGGCTAAGTTTGGTTTTAAGAATAAGTTCATTGATTGGATTCGCAGTCAGCCGCGTCAAGTGCAACGGCCTCCTCTCTGACCCCTTTCCTTTGCGGAGGTCGGTCCGACAGGGGCGCCCGTTGAGCGTGCTCCTCTAGTAGTAGCTGAACCTCGCGCTGCTATGCTGAGGAGAGAAAGGGCCGTGCGAGGAATCATGCAAGCCCACCAGGTGAGGAGTATAAGATTTTTCAATTTGCCAATGATACGAATTTGGTATTGCAAAATGTGGGGCGCCTCAATGTGGCTCTCCACATGCTCAGTGTTTATTGCCTCGTTTTGTGGGCTTGTTGCACACAAAGTTTTGATAGGGAAGTATGACCAGGGGGGACTTAAACACCGGCTTCTCAGCCGCTTAAAATGACTTTTTTTGCGTTTCAGGTAAGTCTTCTTTTGATTTTGTAAGCGTTAGCGGGGAAAAGATGTTGAGGCTAACGGAGACAAAAGCGCACACCTTTTACTGTTTGTTGTTGACCCGAGTAGTTCGGCGCCCCACTGCAGAACATAGATGGTCACAAACATTCTCGGCACATGACATCACATCCATCTGGGCTAATACATTTAATTGGTACACCCCACCCACCCCAGGTCAGTAATTTTGACTTTAAATTGAAACACAGGATCATTTACACTTGCACAACACTGCACGCTATACACCCTGACAGGTTTGGTTGGGATTTTCCTGTGTGTGGCAAGGCTCCAGGGGACCTTTTTGCGTGCACTGCTCTTATCGTACAGCAGAGGGTGCTGTTTCCCCACTTTTTAGAAAAAGCCATTTTTTTTAATGAATAGTATTTATTTTGCCCTAATGTGATTAACATTCAGCAATTTGCCTCTCTGTGTATCTATCTTTCTGTCTCCCTGAATGTATATCTATCCAGCTATTGCACACAAAACTGTTTGCAGAATTGTATTTTGACCTACATCACCTTTAAAAGGGAAAATTTCTGTCATATCCAGCGGCCTTCTGGCCATACTACCCTGAGAACGCCCGATTGAGTGCAGGTGTGCTTAACTGAGTGTCTAGTGCGAGTGGCAGTACGAGACGGTGGCAGCCCTCCTCATTGTACCTACAGTTTGAGGAATAACAATTAAAACGACACAATTTTTGTGCAGCTTGCCCTCTGTAAACAAGCCTCCCAACAGCTCCGGCTGTAGGGGGTGTGTTTTTTAGGTCACTCTATATTTTTGTACGTGTGGAAGATGGAGAACGCAGCGGAGATAAACGAGGCAGCAACGGCGAGCAAGGAGATGAAGTATGATAGACAGCTAACAGTGACAGTGGACGTCGTGGGAAAGGAACAAGTAACCATGCTGGAAATTTGTAAAAAGATCAGCAAAGATTGCGGCCCGGTGGTGGGCTGTCGCCAAAAAGGTCAAACTAAGTATGAGCTCACAATGAAAGAAAAAAAAAAAAGGGAAGATGAGACTGTTGGACGGACTCGCACTGAATAACAAAAAATTCATAGCTTCAGAAATCAACAAAGACGAGCTGGTTGTGCCCTTTATGGGACTGCCGGTGTATATTGAAGATGGAATAATCTTGAAGAAACTGGCGGAGTGAGGAGTCCAAGCCGTATCGGAGATTAGGAGACGCAAATGGCTCGGAACAGACACATGAAGGTGCGCTTCAACAACAAGGTACAACCCCTGCCATTTGCAACCAAATTCGAGACCCTCGAGGGAGAAGAACACTTTCGGGTGCTGCATGACCACTAGGTGAAAGTGTGCAGACTGAGCCCGCCATATTCTTCGAGATTGCCCTAAATGTAAGTGCTTTGAATATGGCCATCAGGGCGACTATGCCCGAGAGTGCAGGAGCAGAAGGGGCGGTCATCGAGACTTGAAAGCAGTGCCAATCGGATGGACGCTGAAGAGGACTCGAGGGCGGAGGTAGCAGCAGAAGAGGTGACGGCTCAGGTTGTTGGAGCGCAGGAGGGAAGCTCGATGGCGCAGACGGGAGCAGCGGTGGAGAAAACAGGAGGAGGGAGTGCTGGAAAGAGGCTCGGTAGCGGAGGCGACGTTTCCTAAAGATAGAGCATCAGAAGGGATCCTCATGCCTGAGATAGCAGCAGATGTAGAGGCGCGGGAGGAGGAACGCCGGAGGGAGATGCAGTGGCAGAGTTGGAGGCGGCGGCGACGCACTGGAGGCGGCAACAGCAGAGGTGGCAGCGACAACAGACACTGCGTATCAAACACTCTGATATGATTTAACGTGTGGTGCACGAGATTAGACGCTTGTAGCACCTCCACGTTTAAACCGGACACTTCCAGAACTGTTCTTGTGAACATGTTGAGGGACAGAAACATGGTGGATGTGTGGAGGAACGAAAATCCAAATAAAACAATACACATAGAAACACATAATGTTGGAAAAATTCAAACAAAGTAGAATTGATTTATGTATTACAAAAGAGGAAATTGTCACGCATGTACAAGCCCTGAAGTGTGTGTACTCTGAGTTGAGTGATCACGCAATTATGACCTTTGCTTTGGGCTCTGAAGGGTGGGAGGCAAAGGAGGTGGGATCTGGTGCAAGACCCGGTATATAAAAAGAAGATCACTAGTCTTCTACGGAGCGACCCTGTCCAAGAAAGCCTGGATGATGATGCAATCCAAGGATGGGAAATGTAAAGAGGTTGGTTAAAAAGTGTAGTATTAGATTCACTAAGCGAAAAAGACAAAAACGTGAGGAAAGGAGAGCCATGCTAGAAAGCAAAATAGCAAAGGAGGTGAAAAACATTGAGGAAATACCGCAATATAACATGAAAACTATATTAAGCTAAAAAAGGAAATGGAAATATACGAAAAAGAAAGGTGCTAGGAGCAAAGCACAATGGGCAAAAAAAGGTGAAAAGTACACGGCCTTCTTTTTAAATCTGGAAAAGGAGAAACAAAGAAAAAAAGTATGTAACAGAATTAGTGTTCCTTTTCTCCTCAAAAACCACATTTCAGCTTCTGTAACCGAGGCTCGACTAACGGTCGTGCCCTTCTCTACAGCACCCTGGAGTAGACTTTCCCGGGGGTGCTGAGGAGTGTGATCCCCCTGTAGTTGGAAACAGTAAAGTCCAAGTGACCTCAGACTTTGTGGACATTTTAGAAATGATACAAAACGTCTACACGGACCTGTTTTAAGGTGCTCGAACAGACGAACACAATACTGAAGAAATCTTAAAATCGGTCATCGCTAAAATATCCGAGGCCGGGAGAAAGGCCTGCGATGAAGAAATAAACCACACGGAAATAGTCAAAGCAATTAAAGAAACGCAGACGCGAAACAGCACAGGAAGCGACGGCCTCACCGCCGAGTTCTATAAAGTCTTTGCCGACACTTTGGCACCCATGCTGCTAAAAGTATATAAACAAAGGAAAAAGGGAAAAATATGCTCTATAATTAAATGTCGTCTGAGACAGTTCTCAACAGCTCCAGCTGTTGTTGAACTTTGTTGTGCGCGTGCAAGACACAGAATTCAGCGGTGACAACTGGGACAACTGTAAATGAACAGATGAAGTATGACAGACAGCTAACAGTGTCTGTGGATGTGGTAGGAAAAAAATATGGTAACCATGATGGAAATTTGCAGGAAAATCAGTACTTGGGCTCAACAGTCCAGAGCAATGGAGAGTGTGGAAAAGAGGTGAAGAAGCGTGTGCAGGCAGGCTGGAATTGGGTGGAGAAAAGTGTCAGGTGTGATAGGTGTACAAAACTGTGGTGACACCAGCAATGTGGGTTGGTCTAGAGACAGTGCCGCTGAAGAAAAGACAGAAGGCAGCGCTGGAGGTAGCAGAGATGAAGATGCTGAGATTTTCTTTGGGTGTGACCAGGATGGACAGGATCAGAAATGAACACAGAGGGACAGCACATTTTAAAACACGTGTCAAACTCAAGGCCCGCAGGCCAGATGTGGCCCGCCGTGTCATTTTATGTGGGCAGCGAGAGGTTAAAAGTCTCATGCGTTGAACTATTTTACTGCTTTGTTTGGCCAAAGCAGCATTAATAGAATAAACGCAGAGGTAGAGTGTCCTAATTACTCACTCTGGAGAGCAGCGAGGAAGACCTCGCCAGCCTTGCGGAGTATATCGACTCTTGCTACCAAGAAGTCGTCATGGGGAAACCCAATACAGCCATTCGCAAAGCGGCGGCGGCCAAGAGTTCCAGGAACGACGACTCACCTGGGACGGCTTCTCCACCCGGGAAAGACTCGGCGGACATACTGATGTCCATCGATAAACTGTTCAGTCTTGATGCCCGCTTGAACTTGCTGGAGATCATGCACAAGGAGTTCCAAGCACTGCGGGACTCGGTGGAGTTTAGCCAGCAGCAGGTGCAGGCCCTAGCCCAGGAGAGCGCCTCGCTCAAGGAGTCGGTGAAATCCCTATCGGAGGGAATGAGCCGGCTCTCCGAGGAGAATAAGAAAATCAAGGAGACTGTTTTGGAACTCCAGGCACGCAGCATGAGGGACAACCTGGTGTTCGCAGGAATACCGGAAGAGGACTAGGAAGACCCAGAAGAAACGGTGAAAAGCTTCATAAAAGTCCACCTGAAGCTACCTGAGGAAACCGTGGACAACATGGCCTTCCACCACGTACACCACATGGGAGGGAGAAGAGCCGACGCTCGCCGGCCCCGGCCAATTGTGGCGAAGTTCGCCAGCTTTAAACAAAAAGAACAAGTCAAGTCCTAGGGCCGGGAGCTGAGAGGGAAGGACTTCAGCGTCAACAGCCAGTTTCCAAAGGAGATCTTGGATCGGCGTCGTGCTCTCTTCTCCATCCGCCGCAAGTTCATCCAAGAGATGCCGAGCTGTGGTCGCGGTGGATAAACTTTTTGTCAACGGCCAACTGTACCGGGATCCCAACACCACGCCGTGGCTCTATTAATTCCTGCACCAGGTGATGTAAACTTGCACATGCAAGCATGTCAAGGACACGTTAAGGTAATGAACTAAGAATAATGCCAACTGTAAACTGACATGTTATTATTTCACTGTCTGTCGCTGACAAACATCCGGGTGTGTGTGTATGTATGTGTCTATGTATGTATGTATACATGTATGTATGTGTATATGTGTACATGTAAATTAGTATTATCATTATTTTTTTTTTCTTTCCCCTGTATTTTTGCTCATTTTGCTCTGTGACTGTTTTGGTTGTTGCTGAAATTGTGATTATCACGGTTGTTTATAATATGGTTGAAATATGTTTGTGAGGTTCTTCTGCACCCTTTCTTATATCCCCCACCCGTCCCTTTTCAGGTCAGGTCCGGCGTAAAAATGTGGCGCAACAAAATTCATAATAAACGCAGTCAAATGTCAAGCGAGACTCATTTGGATTATGAAGTCTCCCTTGGCAAAGAAATTTTGCTCAGCATTTAAAGGCAGCTTGACTCCCATTCAGCTGTTATTATGCTGGACAAGACAAAAAAAATAAAAAATAAAAGTTTGGAGTGTTTAAAAATGAAAATACCAAAAAATAAATTAAGAGCAAAAACTACATTTCCCACGATGCCTTTCAAGTACGGTAGCTGCGGCAGTGTTTCTACATCCATGCCAATGAGTGGAATTGATAAACAAGTTGTTGCAGACAAAAGACTGTTTCAAGAAAGATGGGAAGGCAAAAACTTTGTGCTTCAAGGAGAAAGACCGGTGTGCTTTGTGTGATACGAGGCGGTGTCGGTTGTCAAAGAGTACAATTTGCGTTGACATTTTGAGACCGAACACGGAGCTAAGTGCGCTAAAGCTAGCCTTCAAGAAAAGCAACAAATTGCCCACGCTTTCAAGTCTTTTTCCAAGGGAGCGTTTTTAAAGCAGTGCATGGTGAAGGTCTGTGAGGAGGTGTGTCCCGAACAGTTACTTTAAAAAATGTCAGTTTATCAAGAAACACCATTGCGGACCGAGTGAAGGAACTAGCAGAAAATCTTACAACTTTCCTGGCTGAGGAGACACGCAGCTACACGGCTTTTTTGTCTGTTGAGGAAAGCACGGACACAGAGAAGTTATCGATTTTATTAGATGCGTAAAGTCGGAACTCTCAATCACTGAGGAGCTGTCGGATGTGGCATGACAATTTGTATGCGGTGGAGAAGTCCGTAAAGTCAAAATGCATTGCAGTGGGAAATCTTGGTGCACCGGCAATGTGTGGAGGAAAAGTGCGCTTGGTTGGACTGATGAAGGGGAACATGCAAAAAATGAACTATCACACGCTTCAGATATCCATCAAGAAGCTCTGTGTGGGAAGGTGCTGGGGATGGAGGACATTGTGACCACAGTCATGAAAACTGTGAACTTTATTCGGGCGCGTGGCCTGAATCACCGTCAGTTCCAGCAGTTTTTGCTGGAGATGGGCTCGGAACATGGGGATGTGCCGTACTTTACAGAAGTGCGGTGGCTGAGTAGGAGCAAAGTCCTCAAGCGATTTTTTAAACGCTCAGGAAAGATATTAATCTTTTTATGCAGAGTAAAAGGAAAACTCATGTCTGAACTATCAGATCCAAAATGGTTGTGTGACTTTGCTGTGTTTGTTGACATAACCGACCGTCTTGCCCAGCTGAATCAGAAGCTGCAGGGACGCAAACATGTCATCACGACAATGTCCGACACGATGATGGCTTTCCAGTGTAAATTGGACTTATGGATGTGGCAAGTGAAACAGAACAATCTTGTCCACTTTCCTGTTTCTCAGAGCATGTCAGCCTCATTTCCCAAGACTTTTTCATGTGCTCAGTTGGCTACCAACCAAAGCCGGTTAAAGAGTTTGATCGGCGCTTCTCTGATTTCAATGAGAATAAGCGGCATAGAAAATGAATAAATGCATGAACAGTCTGGCTTTGCCATCTTTGCCAATCCTTTCACCACCGATGTCTGCACTGCACACCAACAACTTCACATGAAGCTAATTGAGCTCCAAAGCGACAGTGGCCTGAGAGCTAAGTTCCAGGATGCTGCAATCCAGGAATTTTACCGTCTGCTGCCCCCTGGTTTGATGGCAGAGCTTTGACTATTGGGATTAAACATTTAGCTACTGAAAATGAACAGGAACACCCAACAGAAGCCCGCTTCATCAGAAGAAACTTCTATGTTGCCAAAGGCCTCGATCAGTAGATTCTGTTGAAGAAGCAAAAGAACTGGCAAATAAAGCCCAAGTTATTTGCGCTAAAGGCAAACTACACAAGTTCATCTCCAATGACAGGAAAGTTCTGGAGTCTATTGAGGTCAACCAACTTGCTCTGGAAGTAAAGGACATGGCTCTCAACCACAACGCTCTTCCAGTTCAGCAAGTCTTTGGAGTAAGTTGGGGATGTTGACAGCGATGCTTTCCACTTCAAAGTTTCGCTTAAGGAGACACACGTCTCATTGCGTGGAATTCTCTCAGCTGCAGCCTCTATAAACAATCCCTTCCTAGCTCCATTCAGCCTCTTAGAAAAACAAGTCCCCCAAGTGATGTGTAAAAAAGGCGTAGGTTGGGACGAACCGCTAGCAAGAGATTTGAAGCCAAGGTGGGAGAGTTGGGTGAATGACCTCAAAAAAAATTCAAAGATGCCTCATAACCCACAGCGTTGGAGATGTTGAAAACGTAGCAGTATACCTAGCATAAAAGCAATGTGATTTTGTCTTGAATGTCCCTAATGCAAACAGTAGGGGAAGGTGTTTGGGAATGCCAGATCGGGACAATCAGAAGTGTGCTCATCTTGGTCCTAGCAAATGGCAGGTTGAGTGACAGCTCCTTGAGAACATTTCTTGCCATGTCCATTGTGAATAATCGCCCTCTTACAGTGGAGAATGTAAGCAACACTACGTATCTGGAACCCCCGACACCTAACCATCTGATCACCATGAAGTCATCTATTCCCGTTCCCCCAAGTGGTAAATTTATCAGGGAGGACTTATGCACCAAAAAGAGATAGAAGGAGGTGCAATATTTGTTGGAACAGTTCTGGAAAAGATGGCGGAAAGAGTATTTGGCTAACATTGCAATGAGACAAAGGTGGCATACTATCCACTATATCACATTGTATACTAAGTACTGACATACAATATTGTTCAGGTTTACATATCACCATCTATTCAGAAGTCCATTGTATCAACGGTCATTAGGTGGGAGTGGAACTGGTGCAGATGAGGTTACTACATTGTATGTCAACAGCAGTAATTCCCATTGTTTGTAAAGCAACGCAAACGCCAAAGAGCCCAGGAAGCGCCGGCCTCACTGCTGAGTTTTATAAAGCTTTCGCCAACACTTTGGCACCCTTGCTGCTAAAATTATACCAAAAAATGGAGAAAAAAAACGAAAGGTACCAACTTCAGTGACTACAGGCACATTTACATGGTTTGTAACATTGTAACATTACATTGTGTACATTGTTTTTTCATTTCACCAACCCAGGTTTATAGCGTGCCAAAAAGAGACATCGCAGACATAGTTAACACAATAAAGGATGTAGTGGAATATATTCGAGAAGAAGGCGGTATTGTGGTCATTCTTGACCTCAACAAAGCTTTTGACAGAGTGGAACACCACTTCATATGGGAAACAATGGAAAAGTTGGGGTTTGGTCACAAAATGATACTGTGGTTGAAGCTTCTGTATGGGGAAGCAAGAAGCTGTGTAAAAGTATACAGAACCACAACAGCAAACAACCTCTCGGCTAACCCGATCAGTAGAACAAGGCCTTCCGCTATCTGCTCTGCTATTTACGATCGCAATAGAACCACCAAATAAGTCCACCAAATAAGTCTGCGCACGGCTTACGGGACTCGCGGCGGGATGCTATTTTGGCAAAAGTCGCCTTCAAAAAGGAACTTCTCAGAGCACCAGTCGACTTACAGCCATACTACCATGAAAACGCCCATTGTCTGAACCTCGGTAGCTAAGCCGGGTTTGGCCTGGTTAGTACTGTGCCTCAAAGCTGGTTGCCGCTCGACTCCCGGCACCCAGATGAAGACGAAAATGCCACTGTGCAGAGGTGTCCACGGGGTACCGTGGGGAAGTTACTTTGATGTCGGATGCTGTATGTACGACACCGTACCACCGCAGCTCCCTCGCCGTTCCCGGACTCCTCTTTCATGGTGCCAGGAGCTCAGCCGGGAAGTCAAAGCACGAATGGATCTATAGCCATGTCAAATAATTAGTCAGATTCTAAAAGTGTTACATGGCGGTTGAATAATTCCACGTCAGGATGGTTGTAATTTAGAAATTTATTTGCATGTCAAGACAAAGCACTCAAGCAAAGCAAAGCTCAAGCTTGTTGTTTGAGGTTTTTTTCAGTCTGTCACCATCCAACGACAGTTGCTAGTTTTCTTCTTCTACGCACTTACACCCCAAATGCTTGCTCTAACCAGCATGCTGAACACCACTACCCTCCGTAGCCCACACACTAAATAGCTTTTGCACGCCCGTTCATTCCAAGTTTATCTTTCCTGGTATGGACTTTTCTTGTCATTAGGGACCTGACTCACAGAGGTTTGTTACAAAAGCCCAACAATGTTGTTGGTCATGCTGTGTAATAAAGTCAATTCAGCAATATTTAGAAGGGCTTTTTTAATAACCATATTCAATTCCACAAAGTTGTCCATGTTTGTTACAAAAGGTTAACTAAAAAAAAAGACTTGGATCGGATTGACAAGACCAGACCCTCCCTCTTTTTTTTTTTTAGGAAATGGGTTGGCCCGTCAATTCTCACCCCTTTTTCTTGAAACAAAGGGGTACAATTGAAGGAGGTAGTCATGGAGCAAGCAGACAGGGCTATGACAGGTGTCACAACCTGGCTCATTAGTTGTGGCATTGAAGGTCAGGACACAAACCACTTGAACCTTTTAAGTTGTTTATTTGAACATAGAATGGGAAATAACTCAATAAGCCAAACAGCCAGGTGTCTGGGGGGAGGAAAGAGAAAGTAGTCCCCCCAGGTGCTGCAGATTAACAATCAGGTAGTGGGTTCCATGGAAACCTCAGAGAGACACTATGTTCATCACAGATTCTATGGAACCCTAGCAGGGCCGTCACACAGGCAATTAGATGTGGCAGAAGAGGCAACAGTACCAATGGACTTGATCAAATCAATTGTGTTAGGCTGACATGGCTCCACTGCTTGTCAAAAAGTCAAAAAACAAGTATGAAGTAACCAAGTATAGAGATGGGGAAAACAAGCTGTTGGATGGACTAAAAAGAGAAAAAAATTGCAGGATAATCGCATCTGACCCATGCAGAAATGAAAAAACGGTCTCTTTCATGGTCTGCCAGCATAAACTGAAGACAAATCAGCCAAAGGTTGGAGGACTAAGGGGGGTTGCAGTACTGTCCCGAATCAAGAGGAAGAAATGGCCGGGAACTGACACTGTGGACGGAACGCGCTTCTGCAGTGTCAAGTTTAATGCCAAGGTGCACACAAGGTTTTGCACGACAGGAAGGTCAAGATGTGCAGTGTGTATTAAGCCGGGCTTGATGTGTGAGTGGCAGAACTAATTTGTTCTTATTTCAGCTGTAATTTCACCAAGAAGTGATAATATTTTGGGTAGCTTGTCATCTGAAAGCAAGCTCAAACTTTGTTTTTGCGTGTGGGAAATGAAAAATGTGGCAACAAAAAAGGAATACATAACTTATGATGGACAGTTAACTGTGGCAGTGGATCTTGTGGCACATGACAAAGTCACCATGATGAAAATTTGCAGGAAGATCGCCAAAAATCCCCCACAAAAATATAAAATCACAATGGATGACACAAAAGGAAAGATGAGAGACCTGGACTGACTTTTGTGAAACAACAATAAGATTGTAGCCTAAGAGATCAGAAAAGATGAGCTGGTCGCCCCTTTTGTTGGGCTGCCGGTAAACACTGAAGATGAAAAAATCTTGAGCAAGCTGGCGTGGTGAGGAGTCACAAATGGCCGGGCGCAGATATCTCAGACGGAACTCTATATCTGAAGGTGCGCTCCCTGCCTTTTGTAACCAAATCTGGGACCCTTGAGTGGGAAGAACATTTCCGGGCGCTGCATGACCACCAGGTGAGGGTGTGCAGACTCTGCATCCAGCCCGGCCATTTTATTCAAGACCGCACCGTCTTGAATAAAATGACAGTTACAAATGTGGCAAGCGGGTCCATTATGCATGTAATGAGGGGTGCAAATGGGTTTCATACTGGGCAGTAATCACTTCAGGGTGTTGGGTCAAGACAGCAATTTTGTTCAAGTGAGCACAATTCAAAGAGGGAATGTCCACATCCTGATTTATGCCTTATTTCTTCCATATATATTTGGAGTAACACGTGACACACTGTAGCTGTGTGGTAGGTGTGTGTGTGTGCGGTTTTCAGAATCAGCTTTATTGGCCAAGTATGCTCATGTAAACAAGGAATTTGACTTGGTTAGGATAGCTCTCACTATACATATACACAGACAGTAATATATAGTTAAAAAGATGCAAACGATGTTTTGTGTAAAGGAACAAACATATAGAATACAACACAATACTATTATATACAATACTACTACAGTATATACTGTACAATACTAGTATGCATAAGCACTTATAAAGCGCCTACAAAGTAATAAAATCATAAGTACTAACAGACCCCTAAAAAGTCAAACTAAAGGTGTTGCACCTGATGGAGCTCCGCCCGTTCATATATCTGCAACATAATGCTGAAATATTCACACATTTGCCCCAAGATTATTCTTTCATAGTAAAGATGGCCATGCAATATTCTAAATGGATAAAATCCACTTTGTCGAAAAAAGCATCTGCCCTTATTTGGCTTGAAATGACTTCTACATGCATGACTTACTTAAAAGACACCCACCTTCCGTGTGGTCTGCATCATTTGTCTGAAAAATGTCCCCAAAAGCAAGTATGGATGGGGTGGATGCAATATTCGGCAGGGAAGCATTTGCATCTGCTGAAAAATGCATCCACCCCTACTTGGCTTGAAATGACTTCTAGATGTATGTAACTCGCATGATGTACTTAAGTCACCCACCTGCTAATACAGACATTATTATTGGTAAAACATGCATGAAAACATAATATACTAAAATACATATTCAATATGTACAAAGTATATTAAATTATAGTGAATATATGTAATAATGAGGTTGTCTTTGCATTTTGGTGTCATTTTAATGGGGTCTACAAAATAATATTTTGGTATTGGAAAGAATGAATATTTCAGTATGGATCACTACACCACTTGGTAGCAAGTGTGTTTCAGTAGATGCAGTACTTTTGGTAATTGTCAGTTCAGTTAACATGGACCCCGCAAGAGCTTTTTTTTTTTTTGTACAAAACTGGAAAGTACAAAGAGGGGTTGACAAAATCACAAAAGTCCGGACTGAAGGCAAGTGGGCTAATGAAGGCATACTCTACTGGCCAACTTGTGAACTTATGAGGTCATGATACTTCATTCAAGGTGAGATGTTTGGACTCAGGACTCAACAAAACGAATGAGGACGCCAATGCAAATTTGCCGTTTATTTACAGATAAAAAGGTGTGGTGGAACCCAAATATCATAATGTGTCATCTGCAATGCGTGTAAGTGCCAGCTGGGCAGGCTAGGCAGGACGCCGCCATAAAATACAATGCACAATTAAGACAATGGGGACGAGACGTTTTCCCGCCCTTTGATATGGCGAATATCTAGATCGTGGCCCAGTAAAAATAATGACCATCCGACTAACCTCTGGTTGGAAGATCTGACTCTTTAAGAAAATCAGGGGGTTATGGTCAGTGTGCACCACAAGGGGCGCTGTGCCACCCACATAAACTTCAAACTGCTGCAACGCCCAGACAAGCGCGAGCGCTTCCTACTCGATAACTGAATAATTGGCCTGATAACAATTAAAACATTTTTAGAAGCAGCAACCCATCGTCACCCCCCCCCCCTGGAGCAAGACGGCACCAGCCCCGACCTGGCTACTGTCCACCTGAAGTTCAAATGGTCTATCAAACTGGGGAGCCACTAGAACTGGAAAAGAGCACAAGAGAGACTTTATATTTTCAAAGGCCTGCGGGCACCAAACTAATTTAGCTTGAGCCTTTAACAGCTCAGTCAAAGGAACACTACGGTAGAGAAATTTCCACAAACTCCTGTAATAACCGACAAGGCCTATAAAAACGTTGGAGCTCTTTTTTGGTGGTGGGCTCAGGAAATTCAGCCACAGTAGTGACCTTGGCATCGACAGGTGCCAAGGTTCCCCTCCTGAACCAGCTGAATTTGCAGCTGAGTGTGAAGCTTCTGGAATGAGACTCAGCACCTCCAAATCCGAGGCCATGGTTCTCAGTCGGAAACGGGTGGACTGTACCCTCCGGGTTGGGAGTGAGGTCTTGCCTCAGGTGGAGGAGTTCAAGTATCTCGGGGTCTTGTTCACGAGTGAGGGAAGGTTGGAGCGTGAGATCGACAGACGGATCAGTGCAGCGTCTGCAGTAATGCGGTCGCTGTTCCCTGACAAACTCAACATGTGTTTGCTTCTCCGCTTTAACCTCTGCCTATAAGGCTCCGCAGTCAACTGATAGGCTTCCAACACAGTACTTTGAACCAATTCATAACTCAGACCCTCCTGCGCCTAAACACACACTGTAACAAAAGCACTTTCTCTGCGTCTGGCCACTGCTGGGCCTCAGACACCCGCTCAAAAAAAGCAAAAAATGTGTCAGGATCACACATTAAATTTAGGAACAAGACGGAAGATTTGCAGTCAAATCCGCGCTCTCACGTGCACGCGGAAAACCAGACCTGTCCACCCCACCACCACTGGTCATAGACTCCCGATCCAAAACTCGAAGCTTTGTCGGCTCCAATTCTAACTGCAGCTTAAGCAATCTCTCCTGCTGTTCAAACGCGCATCCCCTGCACCTCCAACGGCACCGACTTCACAGCCGCTGCTACGCCCGCTCTTTCTTCAGCACCCACATTTCAAACGAAAAATAATGAAAGTTTTCATCTCATCTTTAAGCATCCCATCCTGCAAATCAATAGAATAATACCATGCAATTTCAATCAACTGCTCCTTTTTGCAAACGTCCAAAAATGAACCGCTTCTCACAAGCCAGCCAAATCCATTTTACACAATTTCACCGCAGAGTAAGCCTCGCACTGATCAGACGACATTACAAGCAAAAGTTGCCCCCAGGAATGCTCCCACTAACTAATACAAAATCTAGCTAATCTGGACCCTAGTCTTCATGCAGTTCTGTGGCGGGATGATTAAGCACAAAACCAGCGGGACGCACAGCACCCTACAAGAGACTGCCGCACGCGACCCCACGGACTGCTCCCGAGATGGCTGCCGAAACAACCAACACTAACCACTCCCTGCAACACTAACAACCCACACGACCCAATCCCAAAGGGGAAAGTGCCCTGAGCCTAGCAGAGAGCTCCCAGTCAATGTGCGTCTAAACAGTACTTACCTCAACTCTACACGGTGACTAGAACACCTGCAGCAACCAACGACATGGACCGCGAACAATGGCCAGGACAAGCCCCCATATGCCAAGCCCGGAATTACTCAAAACCAATGTCAAGAAATATTGTATTTACATCACATCTTGCGGCTGAATTCATTTTTTCACACTTTTTTGTCTTTAGGTTACACAAATCTTCGAACTTATGGATATGGATGGAATTGTAAAACTAATCACCACATACACCGGTCATACATAAGTGTGTGTGATGGTGAATTATTTCACCAAGTAGACACAAGCCTATCCCTTTAAGAGCAAATGTACAGAAGAGGTTACAGAACAAATCCTCAAATGTGTTTATCAGGTCGAGGTTTCTAAGTGTAAGTGTCTGAAATTGTATATGCATCTAACAGATCAACAAGAATGTCTGCATGAAATTGGTGTTTAAAAGAAGTTCATGTGCTCCATCCAGCCAAATTTGGTGATTTGCAGCTGGTGACAATGTGCGGCGGTCAAATGTAAGGAGCCAACAAAGTAAGGGTGAGAAACTAGAGTGAAATTGTCTTGGCCCTTTCATCATCACTTCAATTGAAGGAAAAAGTGCTGATCTGCTCCGGGACGATGGAAAGGTTTTTTAAAAAATAAGCATTGACCGCCTCAAGCATTTCAAACCACAGAACCCACGGATTCCTCACAAGATTGCGTTATCTGTCTCCACTACTAGAGGAACTGGAGTCTCTGGTCGCAACGCCACAAGACCTGCAATCATTGTCCCAGCCGCCTCTGTCCCCAACGCCACAGTTCCCGCAGCCTCAGGACCTGCAGTGAGTGTCACCAACGCCACTGTCCCATTTTTTCAATCAATGTTTGGTCGTGTAACAATGGTTAACTAGTACGTCTCACTTCTGTAGATCTAGAAGCAGTGTGGATAGGCGAGCACTCCAACGACCATGTCATTTCATCCCAAATTGGAAATGACAAGTGCTGAGACTTTGCAAAGATTGCTCCTGGCCACAAACTTGAGTGTGAGGTAAAAATGATTGAATTTTGTATTGCTGACTATGTTTTATTGAAAGTACTGATTTTAGGCATTCCTGGGCAATACGGTATTTAAATCCTTGCAGTATAGGAATCACATTTTAAATGTGTTACTGCATTGTGTGGAAAATCAGAGATTTTTTTAAGGTGATCAATGCCTACCTGACACTACTTGTACAACATTACAACAACAAAAATCTGGATCGAGGTGCTATTATTGACAGCTATGAAATGACACGCATCTGGACTAAGAACACCTGAAAGCTCAAAGTTTGTAGATAACATTTATTTTTTTAATGATGCAATCATTACAGCGTTGCTTTGAGTAACATTACATTTTACTTTGTTATACTTCTGCAATTGGCTACTAATGTGCAAGTGGTCATAAAAGTAAAAGAAGCAGTATGTACAGCCTCAGGTGGTTATGAACAATATATTCAAGTACAGACGGGCATTACTAATGACAAGAGACAGTCTATACAGGAACCTGCTGGTTCTGTTCCTGAGGCACCTCTTGGAGGGGAGGAGCTGGAACAAGGCACGGGCAGGATGAGAGGAGTCTGAGTATGCTACGCGGCCGCCTTAAGTATCGCTTCTTCTGGACATCCTCAATGGCAGGAAGTGAAGTCCTTGTGATGCGCTGGGTGGTTTTCAGCACCCTCTGCGGTGCTTTGCGGTCTGCGACAGAACAGTTTCCATACCATACTGTGATACAGTTGGTAAGGATGTATTCAATTGCGGAGGGGTAAAAGTTGCCCAGAATGGAAGCAGAGAGGTTGTTCTTCCTCAAGAAGAACAGGCGCTGATGGGCCTTCTTAATCAGGCAGGAGGAGGTAATGGTCCAGGACAGGTCCTCTGAGATGTGCAACCCTAGAAACCTGAAGCTGGAGACCAACAGCCATGCCGTTGATGTGGATGGGCACAAGTGTCTCACTCTCCTTCCTGAAGTCTAAAATGAGCTCCTTTGTCCAGCTTGTATTTGGGAGGAGGTTATTGTCAGCGCACCATGCAGCTAAGTGCTCAACCTCTGCCCTGTAATCAGACTCACCATTCTCAGTGATGAGTCCAATCACCGTGGTGTCATCTGCAAACTTTACGTTGTTTTTTCTTAGTTTTTTTAGAACCACTCAAGAATCTCTGCCATCATTGCGGGTCTGCGGGACTGGATGACACGCTATGGGTAATGCCATTAAATTGAACATATCACGACACATATGTTGTAAACAAAGTTAGCAACTAGATGTCGCATTCTTTTTATACATTGCGTAATTATGAATAAGTATGTTTTAATATAGTTTCCCACTGTAGTAATGCCTACAGCAAAAGATAATATATGTAAAATTGGATTTGAATAACACCTTCAATATTTCTGCAGCAGGTGGCACACCCATACATGCATAAATAATCCTGCGCTGGATGATGACTACCTGCGCTAATTTCTGCAAGGAGGATAAGGGGAGAGAAGGGCAATAAGTGTTTGCTACTTGTCTATAGTTATTATATATAGCTAACAAAATCATCCACTAATATTTCTGTTTTAAAAAACTTTGTTTTCTTATTAAAGAAATGTCCTCCTCCCATTTGCTGTTTTTAGTTTTTGGTCAAACGCAGACTAAATGAGAGACTTCTTAGATCATAAAAGGGGGGCATGCATTATTATAAATTTGCATCCACCCTCTACTTGCTTTTGTGGACATCATGGGAGTTAGACATGGAGAAGTCATATGTCCAAAATCCGCCCTGCCGAATATTGCATGCACCCCATACATGCTATTGTGGTCACTTTTAGGACAAATGATGCATAGCTCATGAGAGGTGGGTGTCTAGGGTACAGGTTCCCAAAATAGCCCGCAATAAGTGAAATCCGCGAAGTAGCCAACTGAGTTGTATCATGTCTTTAGGCTGTAAAACCCCTCACCATACACTTTCCACAGACAGGCGTTGACATGTCTCTTCTTTAAACGCTCGATAAAAAAAAGTAAACGTCTGTATTTTCACAAAATGCTGCTTTGCTGACGACCAACAATGTTTCAACACCGAACAATGGCGTCCTACCGCTGCGTGACTCCCTCTTCCCTTCGGCGTGTCCGCAAGTTCTACGTTTTCTGCGACGGTTAGCGTCCTCCCTTGCCGTCCGTCGACATTGTGGGTGTTGTCGGGGATAAAACTTGCCAGCACTTCGGAGCTACACCACTAGCGATGGAACATTTTGGCAAATGGAGCGCCTTCTGTACTACACAGGAAGGCACGAGGAGATTGACAACGGTCTACAGTCCCCTAGCCAATCAGGACGCGGAACACGCGTCAGTTCTTAGCCATCTTAGCCAATCAGGACGAAGACAACGCATTGGCTTTCCTTTAGCTACTCAGGATGAAGTTACAACACGTGAGTTCACCTGAGCGGATTGGGATGCGGAACAAAGCACGTTCATACCTGTAAAAATAAAAATCACAAAAGATCCCGCGAAAGGTGAACCGCGATGGTGGATTTTAGCCCTTTAGAATATTGCATGGCCATCTTCACTATGAAAGAATCTTGGGGCATATGTGTCAATATTTCGGCATTATGTTGCAGATATTTGAAGGGGCGGCGCACCTTTAGTTTGACTTTTTGGGGGTCTGTTTACACCTTTCATTTGTAATGCAGTAAAAGTTGGCCACCTGCTGACCATAAGGGGAAAAAGATAAATAGGACACTTCATTAGTTATTATTATTACTTGTTACTGTCAAAGTGTTATGAATCACCTATTAGGTCACCAGAAGGATTTTAAAGACTTACAATCTAAATAACATGGGGGGGAGTTTAACTAGCAACTAGCAGAGGAGATTGAAAAGTGGCCATCCTGCCAGTATGTGGATGGCCCCTGGGACTGGGTCCATTAAGCGTTGGGAGACCACTCGTGCCAACTTACACCATACTTTATTGATCCATCCATACATCCGGTAGCACGTACTGGAATAACACAAAACATTTTTTAATAATGAAAAAAAAAAAATAGGGGTGTCACACAATGTCTGGCGGGAACAGGGCAGCTAGAAGCCAATCAGACTGGACTATGGCACTGCCACTCTCAATGATAATACACACACTACGGAAGTGGCAGTGGGCCGGGCAGGATTGCAAGCACGCATTAAGTGATTTACACGCACAAGAAACCTTGCAATGCAACCTGCACTCAGCGTTTCCAGTCACTCGACTACGACTCAGTTGAATAAGTCTTTTTTTTGTCCGGTCCTCTAAGTTCACATGGTAATTTTCCATGTTAAAATATCCTCTCGCCCTTTAAAGCCATTATGTAGGGTGACACCCCTACTTACATAAGTCACAGCATCATAGTTGAAAGGACTGGTTGCAACTTAAAAAAAATCTTAGCTCACCAATCAGCAGACAAAAACTGTCCCGTTTAGTGTAATGATGGCCGCGCGGGCCGATTGACAATTTGGAGTCATTGTGTGGTTGTGATGGGCGATGCATTCGGGGATAGCTAATGGGCGATGCATTCGGGGATAGCTAACATTCGCAGATAGCTAGTGCATGTGTGTTACGTGGGGCGGGGCTTAAGATGTAAACCCCTTCCAAAGCAGTTGCAAACAGTCCCTTTTGGGGTTAGATGCGAAAAGTATACAGGACAACACACTTTATGATTGGCATCGGCCGATACGCCAGAGAAAATCCGAACCTAACCTAACCAGATCAGACCAGCCGGCGTTTGCTGTGACTTTCCAGGATCACCAGACTACAGTGATGGGAAGCCACGTGGAAGTAAACTGCAAACATTTTGAACAAATAGCGTGGAGTATTTCTTGGTGACTGGTGTGTAAGAAGAGTTCAAGTATCTCGGGTTCTTGTTCACGAGTGAGGGACGGTTGGAGCGTGAGATCGACAGACGGATCGGTGCTTACTGCGGATACTGCACCGGACCGTCGTGGTGAAGAGAGAGCTGAGCTCTGTTTACCGATCGATGTACGTTCCCACCCTCACCTATGGTCATGAGTTATGGGTCATGACCGAAAGAACAAGATCGCGGATACAAGCGACGGAAATGAGTTTCCTTCGTAGGGTGGCTGGACTCACCCTAAGAGATAGGGTGAGGAGCTCGGCCATCCGGGTGGAGCTCAGAGTAGAGCCGCTGCTCCTTCACATCGAGAGGAGCCAGTTGAGGTGGCTCGGGCATTTTGTCCGGTGTGAGGTGTTTTGGGCATGCCCAGCCGGGAGAAGGCCCCGGGGAAGACCTAGGACACGCTGGAGGGACTATGTCTCACAGCTGGCTTGGGAACGCCTTGGTGTCCTCCCGGTGGAGGCGGAAGAGGTCGCCGGGGACCGGGAAGTCTGGACTTCCCTACTGAAACGGCTTCCCCCCGCGACCCGGACCCGCATAAGCGGAGAAAAATGGAATGTTGTGTATAAAACACCATCCTATTTCAAGTTCAGCCCGTTTGGGCGTCATCATTTTTTGGAAAAGGTCACCCAACGCATTTTGCTGCGTTACAATGACCACACCCGACAAAACGCACGCCTCGTTAAAAGGTAAATACTTATTGGGTGTCTTTTTATTGCCTTTACGTTATTTTCTATAAACGCTCCTGATTTGTTTATCGCTTTTGCCGTATTATACCATATTTTATCCAAAAAATGCTTTCAAAATGTCAACAAAATCGTTTTTGTCAACAATAATTATCGCCCCCAATAATTTGTTATCGTGACTTGTTTTTTCCCAAATATTTCTACCTTTCTAAAAAAAAAAAGTATTTTCTCGCAATATTTCATTCCCTTATTACGACTTTGTTTCCCCAAATTACATAAACACAATTTCAATGCTACTCAAATGACACTACGTCATAAAATTGAAACTTTTTTTTCCAATCTTGTAAAATTAGCTGCTTTTTCCATTTCCGCTGTTTTTTGTCATTTTATAACTATTTAATCTTCAAGTAAATTCTCTTTCCAAAGTACGTCTTTATTTTGAACGACTTTCTCGTTGGATTACCAATTTCTCTTCATGTTCGAAACTTTATTCTTGTAAAATGACTTCTCCAGTTTAGTTTTGTTTTAAGTGTGTTTGTATTATCTTGTAGGGAACAATGGCGGTCCATTGTTGGGTAGCAGTTTGTTATTTGCTTTGTGCGTCATTTTTGCTGCTGGAAAATATCAAAGATTATGATTCGTTAAAGCAGTGGTTCCCAAACGCCCCCCCCCCCCCCCCCCCCCCTCCTTTTGGAGATAAAATAATTTTCAGTGAAAAAAACCCCTCCCACCCAAAAAATAGGGTAATGCTGAAAAGTAATTTTGGTAGCTCCCCCCCCACGTCCTAACGCCGGCGCACCCCCCAGTTTGAAAACCACTGCATTAAAGCACCCCAACCGAACGCCAGATGATGACCTCCCAGCGCGGATGTCTTTGAAGGTGCTCAAACCGCCCGCATCACTTCTGACAAATAAACGGTTGTTTTTCCAAGCATTCCCGACCAGCGAGTCCTGTGAGAGAAAAATCAGAAAACAAAGAAAGAGGCTCGTTAACATCCTCAGGAATGCATAAATGCATTTTCAGCAGTCTTACCGGAGTACCGCATCTCCACACACTGGGTACTGGACTGATTGGATGAGCTTCCAGCATCCTCGCTTTCCCTCGCTGGAAAATTCACTTCAAACTTGGAACCATCTGACCATCCCCACTCACCAGTCTGCAAATGAAAGGATTATTTCAGCCTGGGAAATTGGCATCCTACAAGTTCTACTTGTACAGCATGGAAATGGCAGAGCTCTACTCTCTTGTTGGTTTACACAAGACACATATTCTAAAAAATGAGCCTGGGATTATTAAATCACCCACCTTGTCATCCTTGTAGCCCCCGACCCACTTTAACTCAGCACTCAGTCCCCACAGGAAGTCAAACATGCTTTGGTTGTGGATCGAGGCCAAGTGTCCGGCGTTGGTTACGCAGTACTCCTAAAAAAGCGGCAGAGGACAGCCCAAGATTGGCATGAACAACTGTGGCTGTAGGCAACCCCCCCGTTGCAAGTTTTCATCAGCTCTACGTACGGTTTCAAATTAAATGGGTGTTACACTTGACGCAAACTGGTGTACAATTCCCTGATTAGTAGGGGTGTCGCAGTGCATCTCCCGAGATTAAAACAATTTCTGGTTTGGAGAAAAGCGCCCTGTGGGAACAGGGCAGCCGGAAGCCAATCGGATTGTCAAGTATGGCATGTCTACTATGAAAGCTAATACAGTACGATAAGCACCTGGCATTGAGCAAGGCATTATCGGAGGCGTACCGAACATATTACGGCGCTCCCTTCTTATCCAACCAGAAGCGGCACTAATCCTACATTTGATCAAACTCACTGAAGATTTGTCAGATCGTAACAAGTACACGCTGGGACTTGTCTGCACCTTGAATCACCTCGCGCTTCTATTTAGACTGGTTTACATCTGACTCCACGCCAAAACCCAGTGGAAGTTAGATTTTTATGCTCCAAATTAGTGGCGGAAAAGTCAGACCTACTGGTGAGCATGTACTGGGGGATCAAAAGTTAGGCGGGTGTCTTGCGTGGTTAACTTTATGGGCTCTTTTTACCAAAGTTTTCCCATTCGCAGTACACCATAAATCTAAATTTAAGTACTGCTTTTGCTGATGTACTCGTACTATCCAATATTACGTAATGCTTTCAAAATGTTAAAATCGATTATCAGCAATAATTTGTACGACAATTATTGCCCAGAAGAATTTGATTGTGACTATTTTCCCAAATATTTTTTTCTAAAAAAAGTTTCCCATTTTCTTCTCGTAATATTTTATTCCCTATTATAACCTAATTTTTACATTAACACAATTTTGATGACCTTAACACAAAACATTTAAAATGGACTTTTGCCTTTTTATTTTCATACTAGTCTGGTGCTCCGGCGTATTAGGGCCACATGCAAATATAAAATATATTAAAAATATCTGAGATTGTGAGAATAAAGTCTTAAATACGCATGAAAAAGCCACAGGCCAAAGGTCACATGAGTCCTCCCTTTTTGCAGCTGTCTCAGACAATAAAATCAATCATTCATTTTCTATGCCGTTTATCCTTATTAGGGTTGCGGGTATGCTGGAGCCTATCCCAGCTGGCTTTGGGCGAGAGGCGGGGTACACCCAGGACTGGTCGCCAGCCAATCGCAGGGCAGACAAACAAACATTCACACTCTAATGAACAATTTAGAGCGGCCGATGAAGCTAACATGCATGTTTTTGGAATGTGGGAGGAAAGCGGAGTACCCGGAGAAAACCCACCCACGCACGGGGAGAACATGCAAACTCCACACAGAGATGCCCAACGGAGATTCCAACCCTGAACCTCCTGACTGTTAGGCCAACGTGCTACCCACTCAGCCACCGTGCGGCCGACAACTAAAATTCATGTTTCCCCTTGAAAGCGTGCGGCGGATTATTTTCATCAAGGGGATGCCGGTACTAGAAAGAGCGTTTGTGTGCGGTGTTGTTGTTAAGTAATGGAGTTCAAAAGTTGGCATTTTGAGCTTGGGGAGAAACGGGCGAGGACGATCGGGTATCTGAAGGAGTAAGGAGGGCTGGCACACCTCAGCATCGGTCCAGTTCTTCTTCTCGCCGACTGACAGGAAGCAGCTGTTGCCATGGCCACGCCATCCCAGAGGGCAGACATCTATGAATAAAAGATGGATGAAGAAAGCGCACAAAGGGAGCATTGGGTGTGAACATGAATCGATGGACGTGCTAACCTGAATTGTTCAGAGGAGCCTGCGAATGGAAACAAAATGATTATTCTTTTGCTTCACACTCTTGATTCCGCTCTGTCCCCAAATATTGTCAGCCATAGCGGAGATATGAAGATGACATGCGCCATCATTTCCACTTTCGTCCAATAATATTTTCACTTTCACTTTTCTGCAGCCTAACGTTTTGAAAATGTCTAAACGATGACAAGACGGAGCTTTTCACCTCCACGTTGGCTGCTCCCGCACTGGTCTGGTTGTCGATGGGTCGGGTCAGATTCCGCAGCGTGGATTCGGACAGATTTGTCAGGTTGGGTTTTGTGGGGAACTGCAGTTTAGGTCTTGGCGGGGTGGGCATGGTCGGCGGTTTGAGCATGAAGATGATCACAATGACGACGGTCAAGAGGATGGTGGCCACCAGGACGACGAAGGTCTTTGAAGGCCCCTTGTATGGTACGTCTACCATGCTCTGCATGATGGAAGTTCTTTTGTGATGGAGTCTGCCTCTGCTTGAGAAAATGAAAGAGGACATGATGGACTCAAGTCTTGTGGAAGTATGGAGTTTGCAGGGGAGCTTTGCTGTAGAGGTGAAAAGCCACACTTATAATAATATCACCTTTTTTTCTAAAAATAACAATATTGTGACTTTATTTTCCACAGTATGAGTGTTTCTCCAACCCAATTCCACAAAAATGAGAATTTTACTGTTTTTTTTTTTTTTACTATTTCAACTCAGCCATTTTTTCTCAACAATTTTCTCACTGGAATATTTTTGACTTTATTCTTGTAACATCTTTTCCACAACCTAATTTGCCAACAATTACAGTTCTACGCATGTTGTGTGTTTTTACTAATATTACAACTTTTTTTTCTAATTTATGCTTTCACGACTTTCTTGTTTCATTACAAATATTGACTTTATTTTTGAAAAATCACTGCCTTTCGCTGTTTTTTTAACTTGTTCCATTTTTATAATGGAACAACAAAAAAATATCTGCGTGCCGCAAACGGCCCCTGGGCTGCACTTTGGACACCTCCGCCTATTGTCCAGGACCAGTAATGGGCTTCAAATTCTGTTTTTGTTTTGCTTGTTTGATAGTTTCAGGTAGTATTTTTATTTTGTCAAATATAAATACTATGACCTCGTCTCACAGCTGGCCTGGGACCGCCTTGGTGTCCCCCCAGTGGAGCTGCAAGAGGTCGCCGGAGACCGGGTCCTCTCGCGACCCGGATACTCGCTCGTACTTGACGCCTCACCCAGACGACCCCCACTTAAGTTGCGTTTTTCATCGCTTTGAAGTCATTCAAAGTACGAAATATACATTTTTTAAGCCATAATATCATGAAAAAAAGTCAAAATATTGCGGATACAAGCGGCGGAAATGAGTTTCCTCCGTAGGGTGGTTGGACTCACCCTAAGAGATAGGGTGAGGAGCTCGGCCATCCGGGAGGAGCTCAGAGTAGAGCCGCTGCTCCTTCACATCGAGAGGACCCAGTTGAGGGGGCTCAGGCATCTAGTCCGGATGCCTCCCGGGCTGGGGAAGACCTAGGACACGCTGGAGGGACTATGTCTCACAGCTGGCCTGGGTACGCCTTGGTGTCCTCCCAGTGGAGCTGGAAGAGGTCGCTGGGGACCGGGAAGTCTGGACTTCCCTACTGAAGCTGCTGCCCCCGCGACCCGAACCCGGATAAGCGGTGGAAAATGGATGGATGGATGAAAATATTGCCAGAAAAATGTTCAATTATTTAATAAGAAGGTTGAAATGATTGGAAGCGAAGCTTGAGGTGCAGTTTTGTCTCGAAATAGGACTTTGTAACTTCTTAGCTGATCACAAAACAGCCAAGATGCATCCTTTCAGGTTTCCGTTTGTGGCCCTTAGCTGGAAAATCTTTGGGCACCCGGCACTTATACCACTAAAAGCGATATAAAGTTCTAGTTCTGACTTACCGGTTGGGTCTCAGGTCTTTCCCGCTCAGACTGGCTTGTGCGCTGGTCTTTCTAGAAGGGCAGCCTGCAGGGATTGCTGCTTTATGGCATCATAATAAACATCATGAACATCATGGCATCATGAAGGTGATGAAAGCTGTCGGTGTCATTTAGGAACTTCATCGTGTCAGGACTTGTTTAGTGTCGCCATCGTCTTTATTATGAGGATGAAAAGTGTCATCAAAATGACAACAAACATATTTTTGAAGGTTTTTTTGCTCACGGGGAACAAGCCATCGCGTTTGGGCGGCCTCGTCCTGAGCCAATTCCTACCCCACTTTGCGCGTTTTATGCGGGATACCTTTTTTTTTTTAATTTCAGATGACTTCAAAGTGATGAAAAACATCAAACCAGACGGAACTTTTAAATATGATCACGCTGATGACACGCGTCGTCCTCACAAGGAAGAAGAGGCTAACGTGTCACGAAGTCTCCCGAGCTGTACGACCTCGCTAGCCCTTGTCGCACCCGTGTGCGAGATCAATGCGCCGACGCGAGGGCGTCCCGAGTGCGGCCTGGGGGGCGACTCGCGCCCCTCGCCACATGAAGAGGGGAAAGCTGGAATCTGACCAAAGTCCTTTCATGAGAATGAAGTAACAAAAAACATTTTAGTAGCATAAAAATGAAATGATTTGAAAAGTATTCCATTTCCGGGTTGTCATTTTCGTAGAGTTGGGTTGCAGAAAAGTTTTGTTACGAGAAAGAATAATAATAATTGTTTTCCCATTCACAGGCACGTCAGTCAATTTATGCTTACACACGTTTTTGAACAGTCACACTATTATTCAACGACAACACACACACACGTGTATCATTTCAATATGCAACGTACCCTTAAAGGAAAAAAATGACAGCGCCACATTTTTTGTTTTTGTAATATTATTTCTCACTTAGTTGGCTCAGCTGTGGGCTGGAATGTTCATATTTGACCAGGAGAAGTTATTGATGATTGTAATTAATATTACAATTATTGCGAGGACATTACATTTGCCTCCAAATTCTCCCCAAACCAGCAGCAAGACTGGTTGTTGCCTTTGACTTTGGCAAGCCTAACGAGGCACACAATCGGCACCTTGAGCTGGCTAATTAGCACTAACGCGGGTTTGTGAACAATAAATCCTAAGAAAAATTGGCCTTTTGTGTACACAGAAAGTGTTGTATGCCTTTGAAGGATGTTATTGTGTGTACAGTCATACCTTACCGCATTCTAATTTGTCACGTTTTAAACATGTGTTAATAAATAAACTATGCCGGGTTAAGGTTGCATACTGATTAATTTTTATAAACGCACATTTAAGCAAATTGTACGTCTTTTTTTCCTAATTTCAGCAATTTCATCCATCCTGAATCACAAGGCCGCAAAATTAATATCACATGATGGGTGCTTGTAAACTTCTGTCCTGTGTAAAAACTATAAATGTACACACTTTATAGCAGGGGGGTCCAAAGCGCGGCACGGGGGCCATTTGCGGCCCACGGCTGTTTTTTCACTGGCCCTCAGTGCGTTCTAAGAATACAAAGAAACAAGCAAGCCAAACAAACAGCGGCAAAAAAGAAAAAGAGCAGTCATTTTATGTGAATAAAGATTAATTTATACAGTATATAAATATATTTATTGATGCCAAATATATATACATACATATATATATACACATATATATGTATAGATGCCAAATATATATACATATGTATTTATACATATATATATATATATTGATGCCAAATATATATACATACATATATACACACATATATATGTATAGATGCCAAGTATATATACATATGTATATATACATATATGTTTATATATTGATGCCAAATATAAATATATATACACATATATATGTATAGATGCCAAGTATATATACATATGTATATATACATATATGTTTATATATTGATGCCAAATATAAATATATATACACATATATATGTATAGATGCCAAATATATATACATATGTATATATACATATATATATTGATGCCAAATATATATACATACATATATACACACATATATATGTATAGATGCCAAATATATACATATGTATACATATATATGTGTATATATATATAGATGCCAAATATAAATATATATACACATATATGTATAGATGCCAAATATATATACATACATATATACACACATATATATGTATAGATGCCAAATATATACATATGTATATATACATATATATGTATATATATATATAGATGCCAAATATTATATATACACATATATATGTATAGATGCCAAATATATATACATATATATGTATATATATACATACAAAAAGACAAGATTGTCTTTTTTAAAGTTTTTAATTGAAATTGCGCACAAGTTGATTTTGAGACTCGATTTCTAACCTAGCGTTAACTTTTAGAACCCACGGGAAAAAATGTGTCATGTTGCACATAAGCATGGTGAAGTGCAGTTTTCCTTTCAAAGTGACAGGCACCTATTTTGAACTTGGCGTCACTTTTCTTAAGGTGCAAAAACATACCTCCCTGAATGACTCATAGTATGCCGTATTCCAAATTGAAACACTCCACAGGATCTCTGCAAAACACACGGTGAAGGCCACGTGGCGCCCGCATACGACTCCTCGTTTCATTAAACATTTTTATTTAGAAGCGCTTTTCCAAAAACCCAAACCAAACCGACACAATGTACAAGAAAGCCATAAGAAGGCCGTTTCAATGAGAATAATCAAGCATTGAGGCGCTATAGGTGTCCATTTATGATTCTTTGTGGATGGAAACTGATGCTGAAGTCGATGCTGATCCAAGTGACACAAATTCACCGATTCTGTACAGATTCTATTCTCAGGTCAAGCCTCTGCTGGTGAACATTTGCTGGTCCCTCAGCAGCTGGTTTCACGTAGCCGCTTGGACACGAGCACCTTTTTTTTCCGTCTGGTCCTCAGGGCGACGAGGGCTTTCTTCTTCTTGGTGTTGATGTTGTACACATCCCACTTGTCAGACAACAGGCCTTTGTCAAAAGCGATGGCCGCCAACCAGGAGAACAGCAGGATGGACAGCAGCGACGTGAGCATGATGGTAGTGTGGAAGGGGAAGTACTGGGTGAGGGTGCTCTCACGGTTCTTCCGGAGGCCGGGGTAGTGGATGACAGGCGGCAGGCCAACGAGTGGCTCTCCGCTCAGGACTCTCATGATGATTCCCACTATGAAGCCCATAGTGGCCCCGTAGCCATTGGACACCTTGAAGAAGAGGACGCAAACTAGCTGAGGGAACATGATGGTGAAGGACATGTCCACACCCACAAGCCAGAAGACCAGGACGCTGCTGTCCAGGAAACAGAGGCCAGTACCAGCCAGACCCACAACTACCACCGAGACACGAATCACCAACTGCATCTCATAGTCTGATGCCTGAGACGAGAGAGACGGCACGTTAAAACACGATTCCTATAAGCCAGAAGAGGAACATTACAGGAACATTCTTGTGACTTGACTTGCATGCTCACCTGCGTTCTGATGATGTTCTTGTAGATGTTGGCGGAGAACAATGAGGCAGAGGACAACAGGGCCGAGTCCATGGAGGACATGACAGCAGCAGCGATGGCTCCAATGCCAATGATGGACACGTAAGGAGGCGTGAGGTACTGCAGGGAAATGGGGAGGACAGAACCTGCCTGGCCGCGCTCATATGGAGTTGGCAGTCCATAGGTTGTTGAGTTCCAGTCTATGGAATTTTGTACAAAAACAAGTCAGCACAAATAAGGAAAAGACACAGAAGAAAAAGGCTTACAGAACTCAAGCTGAAACAATTAAAGATGTACTGGTAGACGCAGAAACGGCTCCGATCAATAAAGAAGGGATACCCAGCACCAGGCAAAAGGCAGCAGAGATTAGGCAGGTCAGCTGAGCCTGGGCATAAGAAGTGGAGGCCAGGATCCTCTGGTAGAACGCTTGGTAGGCCAAACCACCCAGAGCCTAGGTTGACAGGAGACAGTCAGCACAAGGATCGACAAAGACTTGACTTTGATCACCAAGATCATGGAAATAACTAAGTTATTCTCATTTGACTGTAAGACATTTCCACTGCCCGTGTGGACAGCCGAACGTCTACAGTACCGATACCAAGGGTAGTATCAGCATGGGATCATTTTTGAAAGCGGGTCCCGGAGTGGAAAGATTTAAAGTCGGTGTTTACGCAGCTCCGTTGTTACGGCCTCGCCCCAGCTTCGATGAAACGGGTCATGGGTCATAGCTCCAGCCCAAACCGCCACCACCGTACATGGTTGCTTCCGCTGACCCATAAGTCAGCCTACTTTCGCTATTGCAGCCAAATCTGCTTCTTCAGTTTCCAGAAGAACAACAAATGTTCGTGCCGTTTCCGTTTACAGGCTTATAGGCTGCGCGTTATTATGTATTTGTACATGATTGTATTATTACATGTGTTTGGCATTACTATATGCATTACATTACTTGAGTACATTCATATGGAGGCACACATTTTCTGTCATGAACAAGGAACTCCTTACTTTCATCCCTGTAGGCTAGTCTGGAAGTGTAACAGCACACAGAATCCACGACCCCTGTAGCATTACTTAGAGTCCAATCATCACTGTCCTTAATGCGACAGTCAAAGAACAAGCGCTATTAGTGGGTGTCATGTTCATTTTCACTTCCAAGGTGATGGCTTTCCGTTTCCCTGGCGCACTGGTGATTGTCCAGGGAGAGTGCCGTCACTTTTAGGGGCATGGCGCTATAAGCAGACAGTCTACACCCTGCAGAGACGGGATATTCTTTGTCTTCTTTTGGATATTGTTACATTGCTTTATAGTGTAGGATTTGTTGATAAAAACATATATTTTTGCTTGCCTAAAATCTTTGACCGTTGTTGGGTTTTTCTAGACTCACCAGCACCATGAAGTCATCAAACCACTTGCCGGCTTCGTTAGGCTCCACTTTGCCAATCCAGGGGTCCTGGAATTTTTTGGTGTAGGCCGTCAACGAGATGTCGAGCGAATGGGGATTGGTCATCATGAACGGGACACACACCCACTGTGTACACAAACACAGCAGAACTGGAGCGTTACGGATGGAGAGCTGTAGTTTGAGCTAAGGTTTCACCAAGGCGTACCGTGCTGCTCAAATTGGACTGGATGACCCAATTTGTGAGGTCGAATGAAGGAATTTTCCAAACTATAAAACTCAAAAATTATTATTCCCCCCGCCAGCAGAGGCATGACACGACGGTCCGATCCGATTCTCAGGTACCAATTTGGATATCGGAAAATATATTTGTATCTATGATGCATCTGATCGGACTATACCAAGCTGGGGAATTACAGAGAGAGAGGATTTCCTTGTATTTGCCCAAATACAACACGCCCTCTACATTACATCATCGTCTAAAAGAGGGGTGCACAAACTGCGACCCGAGGGCCACATCCGGCCCGCCAAGCGTCCTAATCTGGCCTACTTCCACGTTCTTTTTTTTTTAACCTTTAGCATCAAAACTGTAGTTGGAAAAATTAGAGCTCAACTTGAGCCGCCAAAATAGTCAGATGCAATCTGTACCAAAAAAGCCATCCAAAAAAAACTTGTCAGAGTAACCTACCGATCGATAAATATGGCCGCCCAACACCCATGCCAAAAAAACACCCATGTATTCCACCGCAAAGCATGCTGGGTAGGTTGGGGCACATTTTTGCTAGATTGCTAAGTATGTTCATCAGCAAAGTAAACAAAGAGGAGTTAACATACTCTTGAGATCCAATGTTTTAGTGTTCATACTTCATAGTGTTGTTGCAGCTGGACTATCCAGCATGCCTTGCGGGCATTTGAAAGTTACACGTTTAGCGCTTGGTTGTTAATCACCCCCACAGTAGCAGATTTATGTGATGCGTTAACTTGCTGTGGATGTGTTGTGTTTTGGGTTCGCCACCTTTAAAGACGGACACCCCCTCCGCCAAATTCTTTAACCCAGTGTGGTTTCCCAAACTTTGCCCATCTTTGATCTAGAATACTTCAGAGTCTATATCTAATAACGTGACCAAAAAATAAAGTATACCCTACCCGTCATTATTTACAGACAAAATCCATCTTCGTCTCCAGAGACTGTTTGTCAAACAGTTGTTTTAATCGAGCAAAAATGCTGCATTCTCCTGCGTGCTGGGTGGATCAGAACTCCGATTGGTTAAAGAAACCGGTGCTAGGTGACATGGACCAGAACGACTGATTCCGAAGGCCCTGGGTGACTGACGCCCAAAGGGTATCGGGGTGGTACGGGTATAGGCATCAGCAGGCATACAACATTGCAGTATCCGTGTGAAGGTGGCTACATCTAAAATGTAACGACCTCCTACACAATCTAATATTGTTCCCTGTGGGGTATTCGATAAGTCACCGCAAGGAACTGGTGAGGTTCTCGGGCGAGGCGTGTAGATGCTACCTACCAGGCTGATAAAGATGAGGGTGAGCTGAATGACATCTGTGTAAGCCACAGAGTAGAGCCCCCCCAGGAGCGTGTAGATAATGGCCACCAGTGACGAGATGATGATGGAGTAGACATACGAAAGGTCCAGAATCACACGCATAGTTCCACCTGGAACAACACAGAAAAGTGGACTGATGGGAAAATCTGAAAAGGCTGGCTCGTCGTTTCGGTTCTGTTTTGCTGAAAACCATGACGTTGCGTGACCAGAACTGAGCATCGACGACGAGCCAACGTATTATCTGATTATTTGGACGGCCCCAGTCGACATTCTCCTGATATTTTGTTGTGTTATTCTCCAAAATGAATCGTAGAAGCAGTTCCACTTTCACGTCAGTCTAGATGAGCCTTGGAAACCGCAAGACGACGGACATATGCGGATGCGTTCTTCCGTCCATAGTTTGGCGTCTCACATGGTTCCTCGTCTGCGCCGCACATAGATGTTCCTAGGGTGTAACATCGTTTACACACAGTGATCCGTTCCCGTCTGGATGCAACTTTTTGAAGATTCACGTGGAAAAAAAATGCCAAGAACGTTCCCGTGTGGATAGACCCAAGTCGATAAAGTTATAAAGGTAGGTTTGCTTTAAACCACGGGGGCCCATCCATCCATCCATTTTCTTCCGCTTATCCGAGGTCGGGTCGTAGGGGGGCAGCAACCTAAGCAGGGAAGCCCAGAAGTCCCTCTCCCCGGCCACTTCGTCCAGCTCTTCCCAGCGGATGCCAAGGCGTTCCCAGGACACCTTGAAGAGACTGTCCTGGGTCTTCCCCGGGGCCTCCTACCGGTTGGACGTGTCCTGAACACCTCCCCAGGAAGGCGTCCAGGAGGCATCCTAACCAGATGCCCGAGCCACCTAATCTGACTTCTCTCAATGCGGAGGAGCAGCGGTTCTACTCCGGGTCTCTCCCGGATGACAGTGCTTCTCACCCTATCTACCCATTACAATTTTGTGTCCGATCACATATCTTTTAAAAGCCTGACCAGACGATTCCGATTTTGGCCTATACTGATGTTTTTTGTTATGACAGCATACAACTTCAATGTTCTAATCCATACATTGAACAAGCGTGCTTTAACTGCACATGAGGTAGTTCTCTCAAATGGCAAATTGCTGTCCAAACGACTAAATGATATCAGTTTCCTTCAGTCTGTTCTTTTTCACATTTTAGTAACAAAGAAAACTTGCAGAGCAGGTTACTCTGCAGCCCGGAGTTGAGCATCAATTGCTGGGCAAAAGCACACTTTCAGACTTTTGCACAGGTAGATAGGATCAGTGGAGAAAACGATTTTGTAACGATCGCCCAATCATTTTGCACAGGTAGATAGGATCAGTGGAGAAAACGATTTTGTAACAATCGCCCAATCACCTGAAATTAAGAAAATATTTTTCAAATGGCTAAATGCAAGAAGAGGCATACAAACAAATGCAGCCTATTGATTGTGAGACTCCAAAAAGGTTTCAAGTGGCCATTATCAATTCCATCCATCTCTATACTGGTTGTCCTCATTAGGGTCACAAATGGGCTGGAGCCGATCCCAGCCTGAGTGGTCGGATAAGTTTGGACTAAAGCGTCTCAGGAACATTCCTGTCTCTATCTCATTGCTTTTGTAGTGTGTACGGTCGCATCCGCATGTATGGCACCGGTGAGGTCAGGTTTATTGGAACAGGTTACTGACATGTGTGTCCTCCTGCATTACTTAATAGCCCTGAAGGTCTTGAGCCTTCTTTAGGTTTAGAGGTGAAAAGAACATAAAGATCAGAGACCCGTTTATGGATGAAACACATGCAACTCTGACTAGAGGTCAGGTTTATTGGAACATGTGACCGACAGGTGTGTTTTGTTGCCCGACGTGTCCTCCTGCAATACTCAATTCAGACTGGGTAGGACAGGTTTGGCCTTTGTAGACTGTATTTAGAGGTGAAATCAACATGAAAATCAAAGATCTGTCAAAGGATGAAAGCCAGAGAAGATGGAAAATCAAACAGAACCATTGCGCCCAAACATTGGTCACAGCCACTGCAACCATGTAGAATGTCTGGAAGAAGAAAGTAACCACAAGTAACAGAGACAAAAACTCCTTTCATACTTTTTTGGCAAATTCCAGTCTGGTCTTCCAGCCCTTCTGGCTAATGAGTGGTGTGCATCTTCTGGTGTAGCCAGCGTACTTTTGTTCATGAACTTTTCTATGAACATGAGGCTAGTGACACCTTCACACCTGCACTCAGCAGGTCGCTCATGTCACTAATATTTGTTTTAGGTTTTTTTTTTTTAGAGCTTTTGCAATGTTTGCCATCATCTACTGATGTTTTTCTGACAACGGTTACTTAGCACACCAGTTGTTTCTTTCCCCGGGACATTCCAAATGGTTGCTGTGGCTATGACCAATAGATCTCGTCTAAGGACTTCGTCTTTGTTAGAAACCACTAGGAATGGAGGGTCGAATTTACATTTAAATAAACACGTTTATGATACGGGCTGGGAAAAAAGGATCTTCCCCTCCTTGAATGGCCAGCAGCTGCCACTGCCATAAACAGCTGTTTAGTTTTCATGTTGTTTTCACCTCTAAATGCAGTCTAAACAGGCAAAACCCATCCTACTCCACTGGAAACTGAGCACAGACATTCATTGCTAATCAGTGACTGCTTGAGTAATGTAATGGGTCACACTTGGCCCACAAGTCAGTCACATGTTCCAATACTTTTGCTCTCATGGAAAATAGGTGGGTGCATCCCGTCTAGATGTAAAGACATGGACATAAAAGCTGCAAATGTTGCGCTCTATCTCGTTTTTATCGTTTTTTTGTTTTTTTTTTAATATTGTAAATGCATCATTGAACCAGTCAGTCAAAGAATAGAAAAGTCTCATCATAAGAACGACCTGTTTTGAACAATCGACGACCTTTCACAATCAACAGGCTGCTAGCACTGGAAAAGACGACAGAAGAACATGGTGGGAGACCGCCGGCATGCACAGTCACGGCGCACAGCACTTGCACGCTACGCCAGCAACATGCACAAACCATACAGTAGGAGTTGTGAGACCAAACATCACGACCCAATTAAAACATCTCAAAATATGTACAGTGGTATGCAAAAGTTTGGGCACCCCTGATCATTTTCAAAATTTTCCTTTATAAATCATTAGTTGTTTGGATTATCAATTTCAGTGAAATATATCATGTAGGAGACAAACACGGTGATATCTGAGACACGAAATGAAGTTTTTAGGATTTACAGAAAATGTGCAATAATTCAACAAAATTACGCAGGTGCATAAATTTGGGCACCCTTGATGTTTCATTGATTTGAATACCTTTAGCATTAATTATTGGGTCACAACATTTGTTTGATAAGCTCACTGACCCTTGACCTAAGTACGTGCCAGTCACACGAAAGGGTCGTCAAGGTGGCCAATTGCAAGTTCTTCTCCTCTTTGCATGTCCTCTGAAGTGTGGCAACACGGGAGCCTCAAATCAGCTGTCAAATGACCTGAAAACAAAGATTGTTCAACATCATGGTTTGAGGGAAGGATACAAAAAGCTCAGAAATTCCAGCTGTCAGTTTCCACTCTGAGGAACATAGTGAGGTAATGAAAGACCACAATCACAGTTCTGGTTAAGGCCCGGACAGGCAGGCCAAGAGAAATCTCAGACAAGCAGAGGCGGAGGATGGCGAGTCAAAGTCAACCCACAGAGCCGCTCCAAAGACCTACAACATGATCTCGCTGCAGATGGTGTCACTGTGCAGCGGGGAACTATTCAGCACACTTTGCACAAGGGGAAGAGGTCGTTTGCCACAAACGGAGTGGCTTGAGGTATGCTAAAGCACATTTGGACAAGCCGGCTTCATTTTAGAACACGGTGCCGTGGACTGATGAAACAAAAATAAAGTTATTTGGACGTAGCAAGGAGCGGTGCGTGGCGGATGAAGAACTCAGACAAACACAACGCTATACACAGTAAAATGGAGTGGCGGCTCCATCATGCTGTGTGGCCAGCACGGGTAACTGAAATCTTGTCCGCATTGATGGTGGCATGGATCCCAGTCGGTATCAGCAGATTCTTGCCCACAATGTTCAAGAATCAGTGACAAAGTTGTGCCGGGGCTGGATACTTCAACTAGACAACGACCCTAAACAATGCTCAAATTCTACCAAGGCATTCATGCAGAGGAACAAGTACAACATTCCCGAATGGAATCTCAGTCCCCAGACCTGAATATGACTTAAGGCGGGCTGTCCGTGCTCGGAAACCATCAAAGCTGACGGTTTTGTAAAGAGGAACGGTCAAAGATCCTGTCAACCAGAACCCAGACCCTCATTGGAAGTGTTTAGAGGCTGTCATTTCTGCAAAAGGAGCACCTACTAAACATTGATGTCATTCGTCTGTTGGGGTGCCCACATTTATGCACCTGCCTAACTTTGTTTGGATAATTATTGCACCTATTCTGTAAATCTTTTGAACTTCATTTCACTTCTCAAATTTGACTGTTTGTCTGCTATATGATGTGTTTCACTGAAATTGCCGATCCAAACAACCCTGATGATTTATAAAGGAAAATCTTAAAAATGATCAGGGGTGCCCACACACTTTGGCATTCCACTATATAACGTGTGTTGTGAATTTTTCAGGTTAACCGGTGCGGACTCTAACTGAGGTTCCACATTTTCATGCGGGAATTTACCAGCAATGCTGGACAACCACGACAACACCCCTATTCTTCTCAATTCACCGTTTACAGTTTGAGTGGCTCAGCTCTTCACGTACTTTGGCTGTTGTTTAGGTCCAAGTTCTGATTTCCACTAAAACTCAATTTATTGCATAGTAGAAACAAAACCTGTGCCAAAAATGTCTCGGCCTGGGACGAAAATAAATAAATGAATCGCACAATGAGTGAAATTGAATTCGATCATTTTGCTGCCATGCGCATGTCTGCTTTCTCTGTCTCGGGAAGAGGGTTCACTCTGCGTATGGTTTCAGCACCTTGGCACGTTTGTTCCATAGAACAACGTCATTTATGGGGTGAGCCCTTTCATCAGTCATACAGTCGCTTTGTCTCGGTGGGTGGAGGCGGGGCCAGGAGCATACACACGGAGAGCAGGAGAGTGTTACATAGTGAAAATTACGTTAGTGGTTTGTCATATATTTATTTTTCATTGAACTGTACCCTAATTACGCCTCACACATTTGTAGTATGAAACGCTCCGGGACTCAGCACTAACAAATTCTAAACAGTTATACCATGCGAAGGAACTCACCCAGGCTGACGAGTGTGCGCGCCACCCACAGCACGTCAGCGATCAGTGCCGGGAAGATGAGAACGGTTGCCAGTCCGTTGCCGTACTTCTGCTGGAAAGGGTCCATCATGGTCAGATACTTGTTCTCTCTCATGGGCTTTGCGAAGAAAAAAGCACCTGGGAAAGAGCGACCGTCGTTGTGACAAAAGAGACGTTAGACTCTCGTAGAAACGAAAAGCGGATATCGTCAGAAACGTACGCAATGGAATGGCTTTTATTTAGAGTTGTGGTTGAGATTCTTTCTGAAGTAGCGTATGAGGTTACAGTAACCAATACAAAATTTCACTTATGTGTTCCTGTAACGCAAAAAGAACGATGAACAACACCTGGTCTGTCTCATTTCAATCAATTGCACGATGATGCGTTCAAGCACGTTGGTAACGTTAAGTGTTAGGGAACACGCTGACGTCACTGTGGGTCTGCTAGCTGCCCTTGTGAAGCTAATCTGTGATCTCGTAGGATCTCAACAGCCCTATAGGTAATGGTGTGCATGTCACTTGGGCCAGCAGTCGTGGTTGTGAAGGCACTGGGTAGATTACACTGACAATACATAGAAGTTGAAATCTGATCTAGGCTGGCCTTGTGGGGCAAATCTGTGATCTGATAGGCTTACAAAACAAAACAGCCTCATTGCTGGTAGTGTGTGACTTGGGCCAGCACTCTGGATTCTCAAGGCCCTGGGTAGATTACATTGACAATACATAGAAGCTGAAATCTGATCTGGGCTGGCCTTGGGAGGCTAATCTGTCATCTTATAGGTTAAAAAACAAAACAGCCCCATTGGTAATGGTGTGTATGTCACTTTGGCCAGCACTTGTGGTTCTGAAGGCCTTGCATAGACTAAATTGACAATACATAATAGCCGAAATCTGATTGGACAAAAATATATAATCTATGCCACTAAATGACGGTATTAGACAGGTTGCTTGTGAAAGTGTTTAGGCCATCAGACAAGGCTTTGCTGGCCCTGATGGCACACCACTGCATAGGCTGCATAGTGTACTGTTGGCTACATTTAATTTTCAGCATCTAATTTTACTGGCATTCCTTGCTGCTTGCTGGTTACTTCAGACTTTTGTGTCTCATTTGGTTTTTGAAGTAGTACTTACCAAGGAAAAACGTAAGGACATAAGGCACAGGCATGAGCGCCCACACTGCTCCCATTGTCGGGTTGTACGCCGCTTCGGCGATCCCGAGGATAAAACCTCCTCCTACCCACGTGGCTGCAAGAAACAGTGCGTTTGTTGGGTAGTGGGTGGATGATATCCAAATATCAGTGGTATAGATGCACAGGCTAGTGTAAGTATCAGTCAGTATTCGGTGATGAGATGGGTATTTTTTTGTTATGTTCTCTGCTATTTAAAAAAAATTTATATTTTGGTGCTTCTGTAGCCGAGAATCGGACGGACCGCCAAGGGATCCGCCTCCGACCGCCACCCATCTCACTTTGCACCCGACCCCTTTGGCCCCGCTCACAGAAGGTGAGCTCATGGGAAAGGGGACCCATGTTACCTTTTTGAGCTGTGCCCGACCGAGCCCCATAGGTGCAGGCCCGGGCACCAGACACTCGCCATCGTGTCCCTACCTCCAGGCCTGGCTCCAAAGGGAGGCCCCAGTGTCCCGTGTCCAGGGAAGACAAAGTCTATCATCAGGGTCTTTTGAGCCACTGTTTGTGTGGTCTCTTCCCTAAGACGTGTGCGTGACCCTACCAGGGGCATGAAAAACCCGACAACTTAGCTCCTAGGATCATTGGGCTATCCTATCTCTGGCGCTGAGGTTACCGAGGTGGTCAAAAACCTCGGTCCATGGTCCAAGGACATCAGACCCCCAAACTCTGAATTGGAGCCACAGTACACAGTGAAGACAGTGAAGCATCATGATATGGGCATGTTTCTCCTACTATTTATCCCATAGCAGGGATCCTGGATACCTTTGCATATGTCAGAATACTTGAATACATCTTCTTATGTTATGGGGGGGCAAGCCCAATCCCCGGACCTTCATCCAATGGAGAACTTGTGGGGTGACATAAAAAATGCTGTTTGTGAAGCAAAAGCAAGAAATTTTGATGAATTGTGGAATGTTGTTAAAGAATGTGGCAGTGGAAGAACAGCTGAGTTGGTAGAGTCCATGCCACACAGATGTGAAGCACTTAGAAAAAACTAAATATTAGTTTAGTCCTTCACAGGATTGCCAAATCCTACAAACAAAAAAGTTTGTACTAAATAGTTTGCGTTTGTAAAATCAATGGCAGACACTGCTATTTTTTTGAACGCGCCCCTTTCAACTAATTGGCCAATTGCACAGCCTTAAGAGCGTGCCTATCATAAATGCTTGGTCTTGTTTGTTTTCTGAGAATCTACTGCACCTACTGGTAACTCGTTTGCCACGTAGCAAAAAAAATATACTAATAACAGTACTTCATCTGGTTGGTCACATTGGACTGCTATTATTTACTGTATATGTTACAGTATATGCCTCGCCTCGGTATGGACATCAGCTTAATCGGCCCTGTATTTACTTTGTATCAAATTATTGCTAACATTTGCGGTATAGCTCAAATTGCCATTTGATTTCTTCCGGTGCCTTGTTGTCATAAGCGAGGCAACTTTTTACCTGTAAGAGTGAAGATGCCCACGAGCAGGTTGATCTTACGTCCGGCTAGCAATGTGATCTCTATTCCATTTCCTCCCAACTTTCTCTCCTCCTTCCTGGAGCGCACGGATGCGTAGATGCCCGTTCCCAGGATTAGCAGGTAGAACACCACCATCGCCACCAGCCCCGGCACGTTCAGTGCCATTGTTGTTTACTTTGTATCTGTTGAAAACAGCAAAGGCGTATACGTAAAGACACAAAGCAACAACAGACTCCCGGAGAAGTCAACTATAAAATATTGCATGGATTAGGATTTAGGTCGTGTCAGGAAAGTCCTAGGACTGGGAGTTTTTGCCACAGACTGGGAACGTGCGACTCCAGTTCCAATGGGGAAGTTTGAAATTCTTAATGTGTCCAACCTCAGCAGCCATGGCGCTGAGGCTAAGAGAGTCTTGCTTGTTTATGGAGCTTAACAATCCCACCGCCGACAAAGAGTGAAAGCTTTTTTTGCCTTTGCCATCAAGAGATCATGACACTTATTCCATTCATTCCATTTCATTTTCCTCCGCTTATCCGGGTCCCGGTCGCGGGGTGAGCAGTCTCAGTAGGGAAGTCCAGACTTCCCGGTCTCCGGCAACCCCTTCCAGCTCCACCGGGAGGACACCAAGGCGTTCCCAGGCCAGCTGTGAGACATAGTCCCTCCAGCGTGTCCTAGGTCTTCCCCCAGGGCCTTCTCCCGGATGGGCATGCCCGAAACACCTCACCAGGGAGGAGCCCGGGAGGCATCCGAACTAGATGCTCGAGCCACCTCAACTGGCTCCTCTCGATGTGAAGGAGCAGCGGCTCTACTCTAAGCTCCTCCCGGATGGCCGAGCTCCTCACCCTATTCATGAAACTCAATCACATTTAATTTCCGTTTTTACCAACATTTTTGCTGAGGTCTTAAAACATTTAAACAGTTAATAAACAGCCGACTTCACTTACTCACAATGTTTGTGGTCTCACTGTGGTCTCTACTTAGAACCTCCTTCACATTTTCTTCTTCTTCTCCTTTGGGCTTATCCCTTCAGGGTTTGCCACAGCTAATTAATTGCCTCCATCTAATCCTGTCTTCTCTCGCACCAAATACCTTCATGTCCTCTTTCACTACATAAATAAACCTCCACTTTGGTCTTCCTCTAGGCCTCCTGCCTGGCAATTCAAAACTCAGCATCCTTCTACTAACATATTCGCTATCTCTCCCCTGGACATGTCCCAACCATCTCAGTCTGGCCTCTCTGACTTTATTTGCGAAACCTCTAACATGTGCTTTCCCTCTGATGTGCTCATTCCTGATCCTGTCCATCCTGGTCACACCCAAAGAAAACCTCAGCATCTTCATCTCTGCTAATCTGCCTCCTGTCTTGTCCTCAGCGGCACTGTCTCTTAACCAAAAATCCGTTTTGTACACCTTTCCTTTCATTTTAGCTAAGATGGTTCTATCACGCATCACACCTGACGCTTTCCTCCACCCATTCCAGCTTCTTCACCTCTTTTCCACACTATCCATTGCTCTGGAGTGTTGACCCTAAGTACTTAAAATCCTCCACTTTCTTTATCTCTTCTCCCTGTAACCTCACTCTTCCACTTGGGTCCCTCTCATTTACACACTTGTACTCTGTCTTGCTGCGGCTAACCTTCATTCCTCTCCTTTACAGGGCAAACCTCCACCCCTCAAGCTTCTCCTCCACCTGTTCCCAGATCCTGAGATCACACTTTTTAGCCTTCCTGGTCAGGTCTATTCAGGGGTTCTGGAAATGAGAATCCACCGGATAGTTGAACCCTGGATTCAGAAGGAGCAGTGTGGTTTTCGTCCTGGTCGTGGAAATGTGGACCAACTCTATATTTTAGGCAGGGTCCTTGAGGGTGCATGGGAGTTTGCCCAACCAATCTACATGTGTTTTTTGGACTTGTAGAAGGCATTCGACCATGTCCTTCAGGGAATACTGGGGGGAGTACTACAGGAATATGGGCCATCTATTTCAGGCAGTTTGTTCCGTTTGACTGGTGTCAGCAATTGGTTCACATTGCCGACAATAAGTCGAACCCGTTTCCAGTGAGGGTTGGACTCCTGTCACTGATTCTGTTCATTACTTTATGAACAGAATTTCTAGGCGGACTCAGGGCATCAAGGGGTTCCAGTTTGGTGGCCACAGGATTGGGTCTCTGCTTTTTGCAGATGATGTGGTCCTGTTGGCTTCATCGAGCCGTGACCCTCAGCTCTCACTGGATCGGTTCGCAGATGAGTGTGAAGCGGCTGGGATGAGAATCAGCACCTCCAAGTTCTCGCCCAGAAAAGGGTAGAGTGTCATCTCTGGGTCAGGGATGAGATCCTGCCCCAAGTGGAGGAGTTTAAGGCCCTCAGGGTTTTGTTCATGAGTGAGGATGTACCGTTAGGTGGACAGACGGATCGGTGCAGCGTTTACAGTGATTCAGACTCTGCATCGGCTTGTTGTGAAGAGGGAGCTGAGCCAAAAGGCAAAGCTCTCAATTTCCCGGTGGGTCTAAGTTCCTACCCTCACCTATGGACATGAGCTTAGGGTAGTGACCGAAAGGACAAGATGGTGGGTACGAGCGGCCGAGATGAGTTTCCTCTGCAGGGTGACTGGCCTGGGATAAGCGAAGAAATTGGATGGATGGATATTTGTATCACTTTTAGTGAAGATTATGAAAAAAAAATTTGTCTATTTTCTTCATCCTTGGTTATGTTGGTCTAAAAGCAGGCGACGGTGTTATTTTGTAGAAAATTTAAGTTGTGGGCCAGGAATATCTCTCAAGCCGGACTTTGGACTCCTGGTTGTCGAAATTGTTCATAGATGCGAACGTGAGTGTGAATTGTGGTTTTAAAAAATGCAACACATTTATAAATACATGTATACACTTTTTAAAATACATGACTTCATATTTTTATACATTTTCTTTACAAAACGTCTTTCCCCGGCACTGTTCCCGTATTATTATTATTGTTTTTGCTTCCGGTGAGCTCGGCGACACTCGGGCATCATCGGCGGAGTGTTCAAAATAAAAGCGTCGTAATGTCCTCCACCGAATGAAGTCGTTCCTTCCTCTTTCTGGGGGTCGGTTTGTCGACGTAAAAGAGGTTTTATTTTGGTACTTCCGCTGGTTAACCGGAACATGTCACTCGAAACGCGTTACAGCCGACAACCGTTGCGGTGGCTGGCATATGCTGACATGAAATGAGCCTTTTTCTCCGCCGTACTCACGCGTGCTGGTTGCTGTAGTGAAACGAATGGAGGGAATTGATTCACTCGCGACTAGAGCGACCCCGTTGATCGCCTACGTGAAGTTAAGCGACGCGCACGCACGTGACGTGCCGCCGTCAGGCGTGTTTGTGACGTCATACTCGGGGGGTTTTGTCGTAAACTTACGCCAAGTGTGCGCCGATGTAGATTGTAAACAATCAATCGATTAGTGACGTGCGGGCAGGGAAGGTTTCGCTAAGAAAAAACTACAAAATAGGATAAAATGATTTTTTTTTAATCACGTAAAAGGCACGATATCGGCCATACGGGACTTGCATATATGAGCGTGAAGAAAAAAGAAACTCAAATGTTTGCGCTGCTGTTCGGGCTGCGGGCTGCAGGGGGCAGTAGCGTTCCTCGCGGTGGGTTCAAGCGTGAGAAAGGAGTCGAGGAAGAGTAGAAGCCGCGCACATACACAGCTATGCGTGTTTCCAAGTGCGAGTCTTATGACCTGGCGATTATTTATCCATAATTTAAAAAAAATATGATAACAATGAAATAATTACTTATTAATTTTTATTTAATTTTTATTACTTATTAATTAATAATTACTTATAATTAATTATTTGATATATATATAGAGACTGTTATGCCCGGCGCCACACATAACAGAACAACCGAACAAGTCCGAAAGGAGATACGAACGAGTTAAAACGGTTTCGACCGAGCTCTAAACAAGATCCTAACAGGGACTAAAGGGAAGGTGGGCTGGCCAAGGCTTCACGTCCTGGGAGTGGACAAACATTTGTTCGAGGTGACCAAGATTACGCAGGAGAACAAGTGGCATTCTCGTCGAGCTGGTAGTAGGACGCGCCTTGGCTGCTTTCAAGCGGTCCTCCTTATGCTCCGGACCGGGCATAAGCTGATTGGAAGGGAGTAGTTCAGATGAGGGGAATAGGGTAATATGGGGAAAAAAAAGAAAAGTTGTCAGAGGGGGAGTTTAAAATTATTCTGAGATTCAGGAAAGAAGATGAAAATATCAAACTAAGTCCGATAGCGTTGACGAAAGAACTAAAGAAAAAAATTGGTGAAGTGGAAATGGCGAAAATATTGTGGGATGGAAACTTCTTGGTAATATGTAAAACAGAGGAGCAGAGAAATAAAGCTAGGCAGGTGGGAAGTATACGCAAGAAGGTGGTGGGTGAACGAAGAGGATTAGGGGTAGAAATGGGCGTGAGGGGAGTCATAACTGGGATTCCCATAGATGAAGACTTGGAGAAACTAAAAAGGAGTATGTATGGAGGAGAGGTGAATTCAATTTTGAGATTGCAAAGAACAGTTCATGGGGAAAGACAAGACAGCATGTCAGTCCTCATTGAATTTCGAGGCTCCATTCTCCCAGAGAGAATTAAAATAGGGTGTATGAGTTTCCCAGTTAGGTCTTATATTCCACCACCGCTTAGATGCTACAAATGCCAAAGATATGGACACATAGCTGCAGCTTGCAAAGGAAAACAGAGATGTTCCAAATGTGGAGGAAATCACAGGTTGGAAGAATGTGAAGAGGGAGCGCAAGACAAATGTTGCAATTGTGGGGGACAACACAGGGTGACATACGGGGGGTGTGAAGCGAGACAGAAGGCAATACAAATACATCAAATCAAAACAGTTAGCAACTTGAGCTATGCAGAAGCAGTGAAGATGAGAAAGGAGGAAGAGAGGACATTATTAAGGATAAACAGAATGTAAGACAAGAAAGAGACGAGACATTGGATCTTGAAAAACTGGTTTTGTTTATGGCATTTATAATAAATTGTACTGATCAAGTCAAACACAAGACAGAGAAGATAAGAATAATTGTGAAGGGGGCTGAGGAGTATTTGGGAATGAGGGCGGTATCCTGGGAAGATATTCCTAGAAAACTGGGGGGCGACAAGAAAGCAGGGGGGGGCAAATGAACAGACTGATTATTTGGCAATGGAATGCTAGAAGTCTAATAGCAAACGGTCAAGAGCTAAAAGGTTTTATTAGAGATTGTAAGAAAGCAGCAAACATCTTGTGCATTCAAGAAACATGGCTGAAACCAGTATTGGATTTTACCATTAAGGGTTACGATAGTGTCCGTAGAGGTAGAGAAGGGGGAAATGGTGGTGGGTGTATAATATTTGTTAAACAAGACACACAATACAGGGTGGCGGGGAAAGGAAGGGAAATTGAATATATAGTCATTGGAATTTGGGCAAAAGAGGAAAATATCAAAATAATAAATGTTTATAATCCAGGTAACATGTCGGCAGAAGCCTTGGATGAACTGGCAGACTATGTAGAAGGGAAAGTCATATGGTGTGGGGATTTTAATGCACATAACACCTTATGGGGCAGTAAGAATGACAGTAATGGAGCGTTGGTATAAGAATGAATGGAGACCAAAAATCTGGTGTGCCTTAATGACGGAAGAGGGACAAGAGTTCATGTTAGAACAGGGACAGAATCAGTGTTAGACCTCACCTTAGTATCCGATTCACTGGCAGGTATATGTTCTTGGGAGGTGATAAGGGAAACCTCTATAGGAAGTGACCATTATCCAATAATAATAGAAGTGGGATTGAATCTAGAAGACCAAGATACAGGGAAAGCACAGGGGTGTTCATTTAGTACTGCTGAGTGGGATAAATTGAGGTATATTAGTGATAAAGAAATGGAACTAATTGATACAAGTGTAGATATTGGTAGTTTCAATGAATATATTTGTATAGCTATTATAAAAGCTGCAAAGAAAGCTATTCAATTAAAGAGAGTTTGGCGGAGAAAGGAGGTGGTTCCATGGTGGACAAAAGAGGCAATAAAAATCAGAAATAAGGCATTTAAAGTGTTAAAACAGAATCATAATTATCAGAGTCTTATTGAATATCAGAAATGGCAAGCCGGGGTACGAAGGATCATAAAGGGGGCAAAGAAAGATGATTGGCAAAGGTTTTGCGAGTCAGTAGGGAGGGAAACAGAAATATCAAGAGTATGGGGAAGGATTCAAAGAATGAATGGGGTAAAAAAGGAGTTTGGATACCCTGTGCTAAAAATAGCGATAAGGGATAAGGAAAAGGCTGAAATGTTGGTGGAAACATTTAGAAAAATTCATAGTTCAGAAAATATCAGTGAGGAAGGGAAAGGGGGGAAGGGAAAGGACAATAAGGGAGAGTGAGGCTTTGGTGCACCGGGAAGAGGAAACCGAGGGTTTAATTGATGCATCATTTACTAAAGCGGAATTGAATCGAGCTTTAAAGAAGACAAAGCGGTCAGCTCCAGGTAGGGATCAGATATGCTATATAATGATAAATTACCTTAGTGAAAAATCAAAAGAGGTATTGCTCGAGTTGTATACCTAAGTTTGGGAGGAAGGGAAATTACCAGGTAACTGGAAAGAGGCTGTGGTGGTACCAATAAGTAAGCCAGGAAACGATTCTTCAGACCCAAAGAATTATAGACCAATTTTCTTAACATCAAGTATTTGCAAAGTAATGGAGAAAACGATAAATGAAAGATGAATATATTTTTTGGAGACTAAAGGGAGTATAGTCAAATATCAAAGTGGTTTTAGGAAGTAATACTATGGATGCAGTGTTGTGCTTAGAGCATGAAATAGGAAAAGCTCAGAGTAATAAAGAAAGTGTGATAGCAGTTTTCTTTGATATTGAAAAAGCGTATGATATGTTATGGAAAGACGGGCTGCTAATTCAACTTTTTAAAATGGGGGTAAAAGGGAAGATGTACAAATGGATACAAAATGTTCTCCAAGATAGGAAGATACAAGTTCAAGTAGGGAATGAGTATTCAGAAAGTATTACAGTAGAGAATGGGACACCTCAGGGGAGTGTTGTGAGTCCATTAATATTTTCAGTAATGATAAATGATATCTTTTCAGAAGTGAAACAGGGGATGGGGTGTTCTTTGTTTGCAGATGATGGGGCAATCTGGGAGAGGGGACGAAGTGTAGAGTTTATTGTGCAAAAAATGCAGGAAGCGATTTTGAAAGTAGAGGAATGGGCAAACAGTTGGGTATTTAGATTTTCAGTTGAGAAAACAAAAACAATGATTTTTACAAGGAAAAGAATTGGGAAAGAAGTTAAATTAAAGTTATCTAATCAGGAGTTGGAGAAGGTTAAGCACTTTAAACTACGAGGGTTATGGTTTGATGAAAGACTCTCTTGGGCAGGACACATTCAGAAAATGGTTGGCAAATGTAAAAAGGAATGGGGAGCAAATAGGAAAGCCCTCAAATCCATGTACATAGGATTAGTCCGATCTACTTTAGATTATGGGGCAATTGTTTATGGGTCAGGAGAGCCAGGTCAACACTTCAAAAACTAGATCAAATACAATATCAGTGTTTAGGATTATGTACAGGTGCATTTAAATCAACTCCAGTAGAAGCATTACTAGTAGAAATGGGGGAACAACCACTGGAAATAAGAAGAGAGCAATTAATAATAAGTTATTGGGCTAATTTACAGGGTCATTGTCAGGATCATCCAGCACAAGATACATTAAAGCCATGTTGGGAAAAGGAGAGAAAGAGAACAAAGAGCTTTGGATGGATAGCGAGGGACAAAGCAAGACAGTACCAGGTAGATCAACTACAGATCAGCCCTACAGAGCCCTTACCATGAATACAGCCATGGCTATTTCCAGTTTATGGTGGATCTATCAATATTACATAAAAGGAAAGACAAGAACTTTATTGTTACAGCACAGACAGCACAGACATATATTGACGGTTATTACAGTTACATACAGATCTACACAGTTGCATCAAAGAGCAGAGACAGCAAAGCAGGAGTCGGGTATTTTGTTCCGGAGTTTGATGTCAGGGTGGGAAGGAGGATGGAGGGGAAATGGCGGCATTAGTGTTGGCACTACAGCGGGTGGAAGACGCAAGAGTTGGTAGAGCACTTATATGTTCGGATTCAAGTTCAGCACTAAATAGTTTTTATAGCAATCATTCGGAGAGTAGAGCAGATGTTTTCATAGAAATGCAGCAGGCAATGTATAGGATTCAGAGTATGGGTGTCACGGTTATGTTTTTATGGGTGCCGGCACATATTGGGGTGTTTGGAAATGAAATGGCAGACAGGATTGCAAAGGGAGCGACAAAGAAGGAGAATATAGAAATATATGTGGGTATTTGTCGGAAAGAAGAACATAATGAAATGGAAACTAAAGGAGAGATGGCAGAAACAATGGGAGAAAGGAAAGAAGGGGAGGTGGTTTTACAAAATCCAGAAGGAAGCAGGAGAGGTAAGGAGTACAGGAAGAAATAGGAGGGAGGATGTCATATTCTCACGAATGAGGTTTGGGCATACGGGGTTGAAGAGCACGTTGCACACGATAGGGGAGCACAACACGGGGGGTTAGGACTACTGTGGGGAGGAGGAAACGGTTGACCATGTTTTAGTACAATGCAAAAAATACAACACACAAAGGAGAACGATGATACAAAAGCTTGATAGACAAAAAGAAAGGTTCAATATAATGAATATACTAAGGGCAGGCTCACAAGGTCAAAGTGGGAACATTTTGTGGGAATTTTTGAAAGAAACATGGTTAGTTAGGAGAATATAGAATCTTGTAGGTTTATTTGGGGGTTTATATATACTTATCGTTATTAGTATTGTTGTCGTTATTATTATCTCTATTGATTTAAGTTGTTAATTAAGTACTTTATATATAAGTTTGTTAGTTAAATTGTATGCAGTCACACAAAATAAGGCCAGTAAGATCCATACTCCTAATCAGTTGGTGGCGGTAATGCACCAGTTTGCCCACCGCCATAAAACCTTAAGAAGAAGAAGAAGACTAAAGGGTCACGTGACGAAAGGGGGCGTGGTTACAAAGTTTGGTGGCCGCCATTTTTTTCCACCGCAAGTAACACAAATCGGGGAAAAGGTAAGCTTGAAACCTTGATTAATACTCATAAAGGTAACACCAGACGTAAGCCGAATGTTTAACGGTGAGACTAAACATCCATAATTTTACATTTGCTGCTTTGTCACTATGATATTTTATTGATATTATAACTTTCGTTTTACGTAGCCGCTTTTCTAACGGAGCTTCTGACTGTGGACGTATCCTCGCCATTGATAAAAAGTTCAGTGGCAGCCATATTTTCACCGCAAGTAACGTAAAATCAGGGCAAACAAAGCTTGAAACCTTGATTAATATACTTAAAGCCAACACCAGACATAAGCCGAATGTTTAACCGTGTGACAAAATATTGTTAATGTTTCATTTGCCGCCCTGTCAGTGTGATATTTATTGTATATTACAAGGTTTGTGTTACGTAGCCGCTTTTGTAACGTAGCCTCTGACTGTGGACGTAATCCTTGCTATTGATAATACAGAATCGGAAGATCACGTATTATTTGTTTATTTGCCGTGTAAACAATGCCGAAAAGCGATGTGAACTACTGTAAACGTGTCGCGCGAGGAATTACATTTTGTCGAGATTCGTTTATCTATGTTTTCTACAAGTTCTTAATGGAGCCTGGTTATTTACCAACAGTTGATCTGCAGTGTCCCAGTTTAAATAACAATATATATACCAGTACTAGTACCTAAACAGTACTAACAGTGTGTGTGTGTTTATATATACGTCTAAAGTCTACATAGCATAATCTACAGAATGTACACATGGCTCATTCACACAGTAATTTAACCTGTTTTATATTTAATGTTTGCAGATGACTAAGACAGCTGCAACATGCATGTGTACAACATGCACATGCAGCTATGACATTTGAAGAACCTGAAAATCATGAGGGCGAAGCAGCAAGCTATGTACTATACGCCATTTCCATATCCCCTTTTTCCTCCACAATTTGGACCAGCCCCTCCGTTCCAGCATGCTCCTCAGTGGCAGCATCTTCTTCCATTTCTGCACGCTCCCTCATCCCTGCACTCTCCATTTGCCCAAGTTCCTCCATTGCAACGTTCGTGCCTTCCAACCGAGCCAAGGCAACGTGCCTGGAGGCTGAAGAAAGCCACCGAGGAGGAAGAAGAGCGAGCATCAAGGGGGGAACCGCCAAAGAAGAGGCTGGCCAAGGAAAATTACCATTACACCTGCAAGCAGTGTGGCCAGGACAAAAGTAAAAGGACTGGACACACCCAGGTGAAAGGCCGATGGTACTGTCCAGCCTCAGGACTGACCCTGGATGACTGGAGGAAGAGTTTACAATAGTTGCTGTCACCATTCTTTGTTCCTCTCTCTGTTCATCTCTGTATGTTGTAATAGTTATAATAATTTTATTTTTATAATATACATGCCATGTAAATATGTATAGTAGTTTTCTCCTGTTCCCCACTATGTACATTTGTTATTACTGTAAGAGAGTGTTATTGACTGCAGTCAAATTCCTAGTGCGGCAACACATGGCGAATAAAGCTGATTCTGATTTGTACCAAGAATAGCCTCCACGTTTTTTTTTAAATTTCACTTGTGGTATGCTAAACTAGTCTCTGAAATAACTATTTAAAAAATTGGAGACAATATTGACTCATCTACATGCAGTTATTCACTGTTAATGCATTGTTTTGGTTTTACTGGCACTTAGGAATGTCCGAAACACTGGTATGAATCTCACAAGACTTAAAAATTAAAGTGATGATTCACCTTGCAATAAGTGCTAAAGTAAGTGTAAACATTGTTAAGAAACTATCAGAGTATTATTTTTTAATATGGTGTATATTTTCATCATTTTTTCTCTTCCCCCCCCCCCCGGGGCAGACCATTTTGCTCATTTTGGACTCTGAATCCAGCGATCCGAGTTCGAATCTCGGTGGAGCTGCACTTTTGCTGTATTACACCTTTGATTCACTCATGCCTTCACTCTTATGCTTAACGTAATGAATTTATGAGTAGTCCTTTTCCGTACAATGTGCAAGTTACGTCCTTCTTCGGAGTGAACTTACAGACTCCTTTACAAACAATTTATTATACATAATATAATTGATAATAGGAGTTTTATTCTGGGTGAAAGCCGAGCAAAGGTGTACCAGACATATAGACGCCAAAGGCACAGGTACAAAGGTTACCCAGCAAAACAAAAAGGTACCTGAAAAGGTTGACAAACAAACAAAAATTACTTTATTCAAAAATAATTCATTATCAGGAAATGTCATTGCATTTTTGGAAAAACCTTCAAATATGTCAAATAATTTGGATTTAGCTTTGCATTGTTGCTGAGATATTTGATGAGTCAAATTACTCACAGCGCTTTGCTGCGGGGCAATATGTACGCATCACATACGTATATGCATCTGTTATTTACGTGACGCTGACATGCCTGTACAGTACTTGCATCCAGAAAACACTCCGCTTCGGGCTACGTATTTGTTGCATCGAGCTCTCGTGTTGCAGTTTGCAGCGTGATGGGATTTGTGACTACACCTCCTCAACTCTGGCACTGATTGGCCACAAACTTGTACTCTACCTTTATCTTTGTGTAAGTCAGCCCCGCACGGTCCCTAAAGGATGACAGTTTATGCTCAAAGACCAGATAGGACAGCTTTGGGGGCAAAACGCATTTTATGACAACCTGAGCAGTTTAGTTGCGATCGATTCAACGCCGTGACAATGTTCAATTTAGATTTGTCCCACTAGAGCTGTCCCATCTAGTATCTAGTCAGACTACAGCTGTCCTATCTAGTCCAATGATCCAAATGACATACCACGTTGTACATGTAAGTCTTAGTGGCTCCAAGGGGGTAAGGTTTTGTCCAGTTCTATGTGAATTTGTTTTCAACATAGGAAACCCAATCCAAAAGCAAAGGTAAACAGGAAGTAAATGAAGCCATTTGGTTGAAGTTGGTGGGAATCGTTGCGAACCAGGACTGGAGGCAGGAAGCGTCGGCTTCTTTGGGATTAAACTGCTCCTTTAATTGTTTTGCCCATTTTCTTTGACACTGCTGGCCCCTTCTGGTGGGAACGTGAACTTGTATTCCTTTAAGTGAGGAAAGGGACAAGGGTCACCGTGGTCAGATCCGCTTCATCTGTTGAAAAACACTTTTGCATTCTAGTCACCATGCCCATGTTAGCGCGCCTTTGCGGCTCTGATGGCAAGAATACACTAAATTACATGGAAGTGAAATAGGCTCTTCATCAGCTGTTCAAAAGTTTAATAGCAAAGCCTTTAAAAGCCAAAATCTTGGCTTCGTTGTCATTTTTTGTCAGGCCACTCGGTCATGATATCTTGATGGCAAAGGCAAAAAAAAACGTTCGCTCTTTGAAGGTGGTGGGATTGTTGAGATGCATAAGCAAGGCCTCTCGAAGCCTCGGCGCTGTTGCTGCTGAGGTTGGACGCAGTAAGACACTCATTTAGAACTTCTTCATACATCCGGAGGATCAGACAGCCGGAGGATCCCACAGACTGTCCATCAAAGATGGGACCATCCACGGTCCAAATGAAGATTGTTGCTGATGCCGAGTGCAGTCAATTAACCATCAGGCGCCATCGGCCAGAGAAGGTTTTTAAGAAGAAAATGCCTCGTCTCCTGCAACGCCACAATATTGCTCGTTTGGAATTTGCAGGAGAGCAGCAAACATGGGACATTGAATGGTGGAGGAAAGTTTTTCTTCTCTCTTGACGGTCCTGATGGCTTCCAATATAACTGGCAATGACATGTTTTCCACACGGTGCCATCAGGATGGAACAATGGAGCTTCATGTTGTGCAGGAGCGTCAAATGGCGACTGGCTTTGTGGAGATGCTGCAGGGGGCATCCCTCATGACTGAAGGCCCTGGTCTGTGTTGTAACGACTGGCTTTTTCAACACTTCTCAAAGGGCTTCTGCCAGAAGAATAAGCTCACTCTTTCGGACCATCCTGCACGTTCCCCTCATCTAAATCCAACGGAGAGCATCTGGGGATGGACGGCAAGGCAAGTTTACAAAAAATCTGTTCCGGACAACAGAAGCCCGATGTGCAACCATCATCTGGAGCAACATTCCCACTAGCCTTCTGGAAAGACTGGCATCGAGCATGCCATCTTTCACCTCCATTAACAAAAATGGTACAGATATGGAGGTTGGTTTTTTTGATGAGTTGATGAACAGCCTATTTCACTTTAATGCTTCTTTGTAATACATTTCTTTTTGTCTCACTCCCATTTCTCCTTTCTGCATTCTGATGCTCTATTTGGAAGTTCTCCAAGCTCCCCTTCTTAGTAGAAACCAAGCAGTGGTTGGTGTTGGAGGTTTGAACCAAACAGCGGCGTTTGTACAGTCCAGTTAAGCTCGGAGAAGGTTCATACTGGAAAGTTTCTTACTTATCCCGTGGGTCTGCCGGCTCTGGGTCAAGTATGACGACCTCCTCCTCCTCACTGTCTGATATTTCAACCACATCTCCTGAAAACACAAATACCGCATTCAGTCCGCTTCCTTCACCAGGCGGATACAAATTCATTCAGTAGCCTTTTCTACCTTGCTCTTGTCTGGTATGCGCCACTTCCATCTCTGTTTCTTTATCATCTTCATCGCTGCTGATATCTTCTTCCATGTCCTGCTCGTCGTCCTCTATTCCCCAGCTGTTGTGCAAGCCCTGCCCTACCTGACCCACACCGGGGGCGGGCACCACCAGCGGCTGATTCCTAGTACGGCTTTGTTAAGGTTCCTCCGTGGATTCAAAACGACGGGTTGGTGGATCAATCCAAGTATCGATAGTATCCATACCATATCAATGTTGGATCGATATTAGAATGAAATCAATATTTTTCAGTTCTCTTGTATGTTTATCGTCAGAAATATGCGCGCTTATTGTTGTGTTGTTTGCAAATACAGGGAATACATTCCTTGGGACAGGAGGATTTTGGGACAAAAATCCAAGGATCTTCAAGGAGGAATCGAATAGTTTTTGCTTTTGTTTATTTTACCAGCGGAACTTGTTTACGTCGACATCCCGCTGGTTGGTTGAGTCCACAGCATATATCACCATGGTAACTCATGTGACAATATATCGCGCTATTTTATAATTTACCCCAGACAACCAAAAGATCGCTTTGTTTGTGCAGAGCGGCCATTCAGAGGTGCTTTTTAAATGGTGGGGCGGGCCCCCTTGGGGCGGTCGCAGTGAACTGTCAGGGGGGCGTGATCATATTTTGACTCTTGAATACGCTTGTATGCTTCACAGCTCTACAATTCCTGGTTTCCGTTTCAAATACATCGATATGATGAGCTAGTCAATAGCAATTCAAATGGGGGGAGGCTGGGGAGAAAACATTCTTGCCCCCGGGCAGGCTGACAAGAGTTACCAAGAACCACGCCGTATTGTATTGTTTTGTTGCTATTGTTGCATTATTGTCTTAAACTGTTATAATGGTATATTGTTAAGATGGTTGCTAAAAGGGTTGCTGATTTTTCTTTTGTGTGTGTAAGATACGTCTCAGGAGTTGCCTCGGCTGTTTGGATGATGTCGTCGGCTCTTCGGGACACGTCTGTCATTTCCACCGCAGTCTCATCCTTCTTCAATGCGGTGATGCGCTCTTGGGGCATCGACTCTGCAAACCCACACCTGCCGCCTGCTTTCCTGGAAAACATCCACACGGAGTTCTCAGCCGTCCCGCTGATGAGAAGCCGGACACCCACCCCGGAATCACACCAACCGGGCGGCCTTGTCGTTCTCCAGGGCCTTACTGATGAGCTCTGTGATTTCCGACACCTTGACGCTGGCTATTTTACTGCATCGCAGCACCTTCAACGTCGCAGAAAAAGAAAAGCACATTTTCGCTTTCACATTCCAACCTTCCCTACTTTTACAGACAGCCATTTGGTTTTGTTCCATAACAGGCTGAAGGTCTAGGATCCCAAAGCAGGGTACACCAAATATCGTGGGAGGCACAAGAATAAAAATCATTAGCTTGTTTTTGTCTTTGGATTGTTCATGCATTCATCCACCCATTTTCTATACCGCTTATTCTCATTAGGGTCGCGGGTATGCTGGAGCCTATCCCAGCTGGGCGGGAGGCGGGGTACACCCTGGACTGGTCACCAGTCGATCGCAGGGCACATTTAGACAAACAAAGACATACAAACATTCACACTGATGGACAATTTAGAGCGGCCAATGAAGCTAACATGCATGTTTTTGAAATGTGGGAGGAAAGCGGAGTCCCCGGAGAAAACCCACACGCGCACAGGGAGAACATGCAAACTCCACACAGACGCCCAACAGAGATTCGAACCCAGCACCTCCTGACTGTGAGGCCAACATGCTACCCATTCATCCAACGTGCGGCCCCTTTGGGTTGTTTTCTCATGCAATAAAATCGGATTAGGGCAGACAAGCGGAGGCTCGGCTGCAGGAGATCATCCTCCTTCTTGCAGCGGGCCTCCAAAATCTTGTCTCCTTTAATAGTCAGCATAGGACACTTGGTGTTGCTAGAGCACAGTCCCTCTCTGTGTGTAATGTGTGTGTAATATCTTGTGTTGCTGCACATTGTGTTAACATAACTGGCTTTAGCGTTACGAATAGGACCAATTCACCAACTATTTTGCTATTTAAATTGTTTTTTTCATTTCAATCTCTATTTATTTCTACTGGGGGTGTCAAAGCTAATGTGTTAGTTGCTCGTTAACTGACGAGTCCCTTAACAACAAAAATTTTTTGCGCTGATCAAATAATTATTTGACCTTTTATCTTGTTTATTCAACCTGATCTTAATTTGTAACTTCTAATGTTTGTTTTCTTTACATTCTGTCTCTCTCTGTTAGAATAAATAAACCCTAAAAATTCCAAACTGTGCTTGTCTTTGGAAGGGCGGACATTTACAAGGTTAAGTAAGCTTTAAGAACGTGTTTGAGATCTGGGGCTCTACAGAAAAGAAAAGAAAATGGGGGAAACCGTTGGACAAACAACACATAAGAGAGCAAAATGCCAACAATGGACGTCAATAAACCTGCTCCTTGAGCAACATGATGCCTCCACTAGACTGGATGGAGCAGATTTCTCTGTGTTTGTTCATGGCGATCATCAGCAGGCCGTCCATCACACGTTCCTCCCGTTCGCACGGATCTACGAGCAGATAAGTCCTGCAGGAAGTGCAATAAGTACACAATCATATTTCTCTATACTGGCTCACCACAGCCGACAATACTACACAATATTACACGATACCACAGTGGGCGGCCTTACCCTTGCTGGAAGAAGGAGAAGCTGACACTGATGGGCATGTGGTAGATGCTAAGAGGAATGGGATCTCTTTCTGCCGGACTGTACTGGGGGGGCAGAGACATGATGAGCTGTTGCAGCAGATGCAGTTGTTGCAGTTTGTCCCTAACTGAAGAAGTATGCCCTTCATCGTGTCTCACATGCGTAAGAAAGACTTCTGATGGCAGTGCGTCAACAAAAAGCCCATGGATCGATTGGATGAAAATGCCTTTCTGCTAGAGTATAGAAAGCCTGTTTATGACTTTAAAAAAAAAAAAAGGTTTTTAACATCATTCGAGCCCTGTAGACATTTAATAATACACCTATAGTCATCTTTACACTCATATTATTCATTCGCTTAAGTGAAAAAATTACCACTTCCACACAGAATGGGAGGATACGTTTTTTTTCACGCCACCATGCAACATACCATGGCCTCATGACCTCATGCAGTGTTAAGGTAATGTAAGCTAATGTCTCATTGTTTTGTGTCATTACTGCCACCTAGTAACCAAAATACTACATATGTATTTTACTATGTTTGGACAAATAGTAGGCTAAAGTATACCGCTAATTAACTAACTTATTAATTTCTGAAAACATTATGTTGCGAGGGACGACTGTACATACCCAGTTTTTTTGTGTCAGTAAAACGGAGCAATAAAACATTTTCGTCTTATATATATCTATCGCAGATGTAAGTGAAATATCTAAGTTTGTTGTCTTATTTAGTGTAATTTTGTATATTTTTTTCTGTTACTTTATGAATAATTTGAATGCATGCAGGAGTTCTACCTCATTTCTTTGATATAATGTCGCAATAAATTCCTCTAACATGCATTTTGGATGTCTAATTTTATTCATGTTTCAAAATATGACATCAGTGAGGAAAACAATATTCCATTAAAAATGGTTTATCTATACAGATATTTAATGATAGTAAAGAAAATCTCTCCTTCTTTTGCAACGCCCTTTCCGGTGTACAAGAGAGCCATAAGGAGTTGTTTGTTTTGGTTTTATTCCATTGAGTTTCATTTTTTTATGATTGTATTTTTTATGTCCTTCATGTGTTTTGCGTTTTAGGTTAAAGTTTGGACTTCAGAGTAAGGCTGAATCCGAGTTCTACCCATTCCCCCTTATCCCAGCCCTTACCCTGAGGTTTTGCATGTTCACGAGAGTCCAGTGGTGTCCCGATTCTCCTTAAATTAAGGGCTACGCGCTACGGGGTGCACAGCCAAAGAGACCAAGTGTGGTCGGGGACTAGACTTGAACAGAAAGGGTAGAGCGGAGACCGAAAGCAGCACATAAATGGGAGTAATTAAGCGTAATTTTTGATTTTCACAGTAATGGCCCTCGTGCTTTATTAGATATTCAATCATCTGCTGCTCCAGGTGATTATTGGACATGTTGGTTGTCGCTAACGCCGACTTCTAGCATCACTGCAATCCCTAAATGATTAGATGGCGACCACATTAGCCTGTTAGTTGTAAGTTGTATGTAAAAGCCACGTGGCCAGTCTAGAAGCTGCATCGCAGAACTGTACCGGGACTGGTGACGCAGCACACTGTAGTGAAGTCTGTTTGCTGTGAACTGCAGCCGCACTAGTGCAACAATCCTCATGGTGAGACATCTAATACTTGATTCAACTTTTGGAATTCAGCGTTGTCCCATTTATTTTTTGTCCTGTCCCTCTATATTTGTTTTCAGCACACTATTACTCTTTTGATTGTATCTCCAATGGGTTAATGTTAGCCCATCAATCATGCATAAGTGTCATTCCTGCAGGAGATGCTGAGCCAAGCGACATCAGCCTCCCGCTACACCCAACAGCACTCCGGGACGCTTCAATGGCGGCAATCCCGTGAAATTATGCTTGATTTGCTGATGTCTGTAATGTTTGTTGTACTATTTCATATGCACATTTACATGTTACAGTTCTGGTTATACGCTGTTGGTTTTTTTTTAGAGTTGATTTGCAATAAATGTATAGTTGTGTTTCTTTTATTATTTAAAAAAGGTGTTGTGAGGTTAGCTATCTAACAAAGAAGTAACGTCTACACCGTACTTTATGCTAGGAAACACTTAATATGATTAATTTCATTGTCTCATCTGCCAGCGATTCGGAGAAGCCAGAATTAAGTGGTGTCCTGTTTTTTAAGGGCTTCTTCCCCGTGGCCCTCGGTTTTAGAAGAGGTGTGCAATTGGGATTCATCAGAGGACCGATATCTTACGTGACTCGCTCACCACAGTGACTTCATCCCCCTGGATGCCAACGTCAGGCCGTCTGAAGTGGCACAGGGCGGCGATGGCAGCGATGCTGGCAGCGTCCATCAGGTTCCCGTCATGATTCAGCGTGTGAACGTCCACCCGGATTTGCCACACCTGATCACACAAACGTAGCACGATGACCGCCAGAGCAGGAAAAGACCACGTTAGCGGGCGTGCTGGTGTGTACCTTTTCTCCGGACACCACACACAAGGACTCTGTATCGATGCACTTGGAGTTCCTTAAGCATCTCTCCAGCTGGCGGTTTAGCTTCACCGACAACTCTGATGGCCTTCGGAGAAAGAAAACCGCCCGTCGTGTTCATTCCCACCCAAAATGCAAATAACTAGGGAAGTGTTTAGAAAATACACTTGCATAGTAAACAATAACAATACAACTTAATACAAATGTAGGGGAAATACTCACCTGCCCTGTTCAAAAGCCGGAGAAGCCATGGGTGACAGCTCAATATTGAAGAACATGATTCCCTCATTTGGTCGGTTCTCCTTGGGGGCCACCAGCTCACAGGACACCTGGGCCATGACCCTGTGTCATGAACCACATTGACAAGCATTTTCAAAATAAAACCTCGATTCCACATGTTTAGAATGAAAAGAAAACCGAAAGAGCAAGCAGGATTTTGCACACAAATACTGTAATGTCCCCCGAACCGCTCGTTGAACACTAACAAAAAAAGTGCACAATCAGATTTACTTCATCTTATTATTATTAATTTGACACGCCGTAATATTTTAGAGTATTATGTATACATTACAGAGCCACAAAGAAAAATATATAGTGCCTTCACAGAGGGCTGTCCCCAGGGCCGTATTTAGGGGGTGCGGGGCTACCACAAACGGGTTTCATTGTTACCGTATCTTTCGGGGTGGGGGGCTCAGAAAATCATTTCATGTCCAAAAGGGGGGCGCTGCAAAAAAAGCTTGGGAAAAACTGGTTTAGAGCATTTAGGATCCTGTGAAGGAAAGGACAGAGTCGACTGTACTTCCTCAGAAGGCTGTGGTAGACCCGAGTGGGGTCGCCAGTGCCCTCCAGTATGCAATAGTGTGCAGGAGGGGCAGCCTGAAGAAGATGGACGCCACACACGTGGACAAACTGGTGAGTAAAACTGGGGAGGCTCCTTTCCACCACCAGCATCATCCAATGCACGGCGTCATCTCCCCACTGAAGAGCAGTTTCAGTGGCAGATCACTGTCCCGCGGCACCGAAAGACTGAGAGCATCATTCCTCCCCCCACGCCATGCGATTTTTCCAACACAACAGAGAGGGAATCTGTTTTTTAAAAAAAATCAATCAATTTTCAGACAACGTTCGGAGTCTCGAGGCCGCCCCCGGTTGTCTCCTAGGTCTGGGGACCCCTGTAGTGTTTGGATGTTGCGGCACGTTTACTGTTTACTGACTACTTAACTGACAGGCCCCAGTTGGTGCGGCTGGGGAGCTCCCTGTCTGGTACTGTGGTCAGAAGTGTAGGGGCACGGCAGGGAACTGTACACCTCTGATTTCCAGTACAGCACTGGGTCCTGCCACCTGCAGAACTTCTGATGACTCTGCAGCAGTTGGGTATATCACACAGGTTCTGACTTTGTGAAGTGGTCCCTGGCAAACCACCTGCTCCTAAATGGGTGATAGACTTAAAAATGGGCTCCAGCTGAGCCCATCTCCATTCAGGGCAGAATCGTGGCAGTAGTGCACCACTACAACAGACTGAACTGGGAGTACAGACTCTACTCTCTGAGGAAGCATTATGTCCTTCAATGTGTGCAGCAAACTGCTTGAGATCTTCTACCAGTCTGTGGCTGCCAGCGCCCTGTACTAAAAAAGGACATAAAGCGGATGGACAAACTGATCCAGAAAGCCCATCAGGTGTTTGTAACAGTGACAGACGGGAGGACAAACTGCTACCCATCATGGACAACACACCCACCCACCCCAACGGACAATAGAGCTCATTCTCCAATGAACAACTCCAGTTCCGTTCTCACAGCGAACGCTACAGGACTTCTTCCATTCCACAGCCCATCCAGCTCTACAATACCTCAGCTGTCTGTAAACGATAACTCATGACATTATTGCGCCCCCTTGCGTAAAGTGCACATTGATTTGTAGTTGCCATATTTTTACACACTATCCATAAATATGCAAATACTGTTTATCTGATATTCTCTTTATTGCTTATATTATTTGTACCATACTTATGTAATATCATCTAATATACAATTATATATTATTTTGCTCATATTGCATTGTTTTTTTATTTATTTAAAGGTTTGTCTGTTTCTTCCACAGTTATTGTAACCAAGCAGTTTCCCTTGTGGGCCAAAAAAGTCCGTCTACGTTTAACCCCATGGGTCGTAGAAGAAGAATGTAAACTAGCAATAGTCCGAATTGAGTGAATAAATGACCAAATGTGGGCCGCACGGTGGATGAGTGGTTAGCACATTGGCCACACAGTCAGGAGATCTGGAAGACATGGGTTCAAATCTCCTTTGGGCATCTCTATGTGGAGTTTGCATGTTCTCCCCGTGCGTATGTGGGTTTTCTCCGGGTACTCCGCTTTCCTCCCACATTCCAAAAACATGCATGTTAGGTTAATTGGCGACTCTAAAATTGTCCATTAGAGTGTGAACGTTAATGTTTGTTTGTCTATATGTGCCCTGCGATTGACTGGCGACCAGTCCAGGGTGTACCCCGCCTCCCACCCAAAGTCTGCCGGGATAGGCTCCAGCATCCCCGCGGCCCTAATGAGGATAAGCGGTATAGAAAATGAATGAATGAATGACCAAATGTTAACATTGAAGGGATCTCTTCCAGTGCAAAACGTTTTCAGCTTGTTTTCCCAACATGTCCAGACGGACATTTGAGGGGCCGCAAAAGGACTGCATTCTACATTTCTACGGAATCCCAGGAGTGCCAAAATGAAAAGGAACTACACGAGAGAATCAACAATACCAAAATAACCAAATGTAGTCGTACTCTATGTCCATTTTGTCTTTGCTTTTTCGGTTTAGTCTTTACCGTTCCGGTTTTGTCTTTTCCAATTGCAATTTACCGGGTGGCAAAACGCAAAGGCAACACAAGGATGTGGGCGGGTCATTCTGGCAGGTCGACCAGCCCCATCCAGGCTGATAGCAGTTTTGGACTGCATCTTGTTATTGATTACTGCATTGTCGATTCTCTTTATTTTGGCACTCCTGTGATTCCTTACTTTTGCTGGCCACTGACTAGCCCACCTGGTTTTCCCCAGTTCCACGAAGCAGCACCCAAAGTCCGTTCCAAACACGATCTTGAGCTTCCTGTAGTCGTACGTCTGCCGTCCATCCAGGCGCTGCAGTCACCGTGTAGCCGTTACCCAGACAGCGGCACACAACAACACATGTGTCGGCTCATTCCTCAGCTTATCGGTTATTATCGGTTTAACCAAACGTGTCTCCGACCGTTTACCTTTTTCTCCCCGACGGCTTTCAGCAGGAAATCCCGCTCGCAATTTGACAAAGGAGTCTCCTTCATTTCGTCTGTTCTTCGAGTCGTCGAGCTCCTACAACTTGCCTACAACCAGCATGCCGCCGCCATTTTTTTTCTGAACTCTAACCCGGAAACGCATCGACGACGTCACACAGGCGCGCTTGTTGTCCTAAACCGTCCGTTCATAAGCACACCTGTTGGGCTCTAAAAAAAAAATCACGAGATAAGCGATCCGCGATCGAAGAACGCACGTTAGTCACTCGCATGTCACTCGCGTTACATGAGGAAATCTCGAATGTGTGCTGACCGTAAGATCACGAGCGAGTTCCGAAATTTCGGTAGTCCGCGAAGGCACCATCCGTGCTGACCGTTATAGTGGGCGGGTCGATACACGTATCGGGTGGATCGATACCAGCGTAAGAGGTGTACAGGTATATATATTTTTATATATGGTATTTTTCAGTTGACTTGTTTATTTTCACAAATATCTGTGAATTTTTTCTGTTACGTTCATATTTCTACATTGTTTTATTATTGTCTTTTGATGACCAGAAGAAGCATTGGACATAGTAGGGCCATAAAAAATATTGTTTTTTCTTTGTTTGTGTTTGCACTGTTTTGCGCAAACTGTATTTAATAAAATGTAATAAGGGAAATAATTTTAATATTTTCTTCATATGGTTAGATTGTCTTGTTATATTTATTGGTAAAAAGATTGTTGATTTAAAAAAACACATCCAGTACTTACATTTTGCTTATAATGTCATTGTATTAGGGCCACACAACAAAAATCAGAGATTTCGAGATTAAAAATCGTAATTTGACCTTTGACTGGGGCCTACGGTCACAAAACTCTGCTATTGCTATAGCTGTCTCAGTCAATGCCTGTTGCAAAAGAGTATTAAAATCACATGAGATTTCGAGAATAAGAGTTGTAAATTTACGACAATAACGTCATAAATTTACGAAATAATCTCGTCATATTTCTAGTAAAAGTCATAACATGACTTTACAGGCAATGCTTGAGACAGCTAATAAACGGGGGGGGGCTTATGTTGTGGAGGCGGGGCACGTGAGAGTACCGGTGAGATGACGCTAACCTGTTTGCTGTTTTGCTATTCCTTTATGAATAAAAGCTTGTCTGAATCTATGCTACATTTTCCTTCAGACACTAATGCCACGTAATATTACGTTTCTATCTCGCAAAATTAGTGTTATTCTCGTAGAATTACGAGTTTTTCCCGTAAATTGGCAGTAAAGGGCGCGTATTTACGTTTTATCCCGTCCCCACCGCCCACGTAGACTTGATGCGCATGCGCGGCTTTAAAGCGGTGCGGTCCGGTTGGAGCCCTTTGAACGTCACATCGGGGCCGAGCTGTCATCTCAGAGCAGCTGACTGTAGCGTTGGTAGAACGTGTACAAGCACTCTTGCCCTTATTGTACGTTCGGACAAACGAACATAAGGGCGCTCCTCTGTTTCCAGCAGCAGTTTGGTGCCGGTAGATTTTTCTTCTCTACGCCAGCGCCGACTGAAGGTTCGTTGCGCGCTCATTCATTCTCCATCCCTCCTTCGACATGGCTGCTAATAGCTAGCTAGCCCTGTTATTGCATACTTATTAAGGCCATTGGCGGCGCTTCACAGTTTGTGCAGCTTCGTTTTAGTCTTCCGTGTTTAGAAGTAAAGATTGTACGTATATGACGGTGCTATTGTGAGTAGTGCGCTAGCATTAGCGGGAGGAGCAGGTGCTGCGGTAAGAGTCCATTTATGTCGCAGCCATGTTGGCTCCCAAGCCCTGTCACGTGACCTTTGTTTGCCCGGCTTCGACCTCTCCCGTGACCTTTCTTGGTAGGAGTGCGCGCGCAGGTCACTGATGTACAAGCAATGCCCTGCTGTTAAAAAACGTGGCATAAAATACTCTACTAGGGAAATAATCGGTATTAACACTAAATGCTTTACAAATGTTCATTTTATTTGTAGTATTTACACGTTTAATTGACTACTTGAAGGTTTTGGGGGTGTACAGCAGTTCAGGATGCGCATTAAAAGTATCATAACCACAAAAAAAGAATGCAAAACGACCAGTAAATCCACCAGTTATTTGGTGGATACATCATCAGCATCAAGGAAATGACACACAGGCTGTTTGATTAGCTCATGTGATGTCATCCTGCCTTTTCCCTTCCTTTTGTGCACTTGTGCTATTTATAACATTTGTACTCAGGCACTCGCATATCTCCCTATGAGCATCGTTCTCCCTTCTCAGCCTTTCAAGAAGATGCTGGACAGGCGCTGGATGTGGCGGATGCTGCTCCTCTCTGCCCTGGCTGTGGCAGTAAGGACGGCCCACGAGCAGGCTAAGTTGGATGTGGATGAAGAGACTGGTTTAGACAAAGAGGATATGGAGGCTCTCATCACCGAGGAGGAGGAGGAGGAGAAAGGAACAGATTTCGATGAAATACAGCAGAAAAGCACAGCCAGTGACAAGGTCTCCTTCGAAGTGAGTAACAAATTGTACCGGAGTGGAATTTACTGCACTCTGGAAGGGAATTTGCTTTGGAACGATCTTTTTTGTTGGATTTGTAGGTAACATACAAGACACCTGTGCCCACTGGAGATGTTTACTTTGCTGAGACGTTTGATGATGGCTCACTCAACAGGTAATTTTCACTTTTTTTGGAATTTTGCCTGGCATCACCAATCCTTATGTGAGACAAGAACACATATGTCTTTGTCTTTTCTGGGCATTCTAAAGATACAAAAACAGATGAAAAAAAGAAGATAATTCATTACAGTACGTAATGGGACACACCTATATGGCCTACAAAGACTGCTATTACAGCAACTCCGATAATCTCGAAAACACAGCAGCAGTAGCGGCAGCTCCAATATGTAGCATGACTTTTTGTGGTGAAACTAGTCACTAGCCAGGAACTAGCCGGTGTAGTGTGGCGAGGTGTCAAGATATAAGAGTATTGTCAATATACCATATACATTAGTGTTCAAAATAATAGCAGTCCAATTTGATAAACTAGATTAATCACTGTTATTAGTATATTTTTATTGTTACATGGCAAACAAGTTACCAGTAGATTCTCAGAAAATAAACCAAGGGACTTGGCTGGGGATAAATAGATTAGCTTTACACAGACGTCGAACTGTCACAGTACTTACATGTAACTCTAGGCTGTCTTTGATCATCCTGGAGCTGATCATTGGCTGAGCCTTTGCCATTCTTGTTATTCTTCCATCCATTTTAAAAGTTGTCTTCCGTTTTCTGGCACGTGTCTCTGGTTTTGCTCTCCGTTTTAAGACATTGGAGATCATTTTAGCTGAACAGCCAAACATGAGGTGGATGAAGTGATGAGGTTGAATTAACATGAATAGACACAAAAATCCTAGGTTTTCCCCTCTGCAGTCAACTTTTTAATCAAAGTACGCTGTTCTTCTGAACAATGTATTCAAGGAGCCATTTTCCTCAGGCTTTCAAAAAAAATGATGTTCCACAAGTGCTGCTTTCATCCTTAAATAGGGGCCACCTGATTCTCACCTGTTTTGTCACTAAATCGATCACTGATTGAATGTCATACTGCTGTTTTTTTTAAACACACCCCTTTCACAGCCTTAAGAGCGTGCATATCATGAATGCTTGTTTGTTTCTTGGAATATACTGCACCTACTGGTAACTTGTTTGCCATGTAGCAATAAAAATATACTAATAACAGTACTTCATCTGCTTAGTCACATTGCACTGCTATTATTTTCAACACTACTGTATCAACATACAGAGCATCAAAATTACCTGTTTCCCCTCCACGATGCAATTAAAGTTAAACAGGACGAAATAGGAAGTATGAAAATGTAAAATAAGTAAAATAATATACAGGGAATTTAAAGTAAAAATACAAAGAGGGCATATACAATTTCCACAATCTACTGAGAAAGGACAATGGAGCAAATACTGCCAAATGTGCAAAATAAGAGGTGGATGCAAGTGATGAGGTTGAATTAACATGAAAAATAAACACAAAATGCAGCGCAAATTGGCAAAGTTTAATGTGACAGTTAAGAGCGTAGACAACGTAGTTCAATGTTATTAATAACAATTTTGCTGTCGCTCGGTTAATATGCATGTTACATTATATGTAAATATTGGAGTGTTTTTTTCAGAAGGCTTTACAGGCAGAATAAGCGTTCCCCTATACGTGCAATTTTCATTAGAAAAAAGGAAATATGTGTGTTCATGTCTCACGTAAAGTATGTGGATTATGGGCAAAAGACTGGCTTTACGCTGCTTGGTGAGGATGATGTTAACTGGACTACAAAATGCATGTCAACATCGAAATGGCTCCCTCGGCTGCCCTTTTTAGTCATAAGAAGAATGTGATAAACGATACACAATGTCTTCCTTGCTCCGATGAGCAGGAACAACGGTTATGTTGACAGAAGTAAACGCTATAAGGGAGGATTCTAAAAAGTGTGCATAGGTACATTTTGAACCACGAAAAAACACACAGCAACATTTTTTTTTTCACCATCTGCAACTAAATCCTGTCTTAGGTCGGTTAGGATTACCAACATTGAAATGAGAGAGAATATAAAGAGTAATGACTTGGAAGTCAGAAGTTAATGTAGATTTTCCTTAGCATTTGGTGGCATTACCTTCAAACTCTTATGATTTGGGCATCCTTGCGCTAGCTTCTCTCTATAGTTTGTTCCCATTCCTCCTACAGAACTGGTGAGGCTGAGTCCGGTTTCTACAGGCCGCCTTGCTCACACACATCAGATCAGGGTTTTGTGATCCACCACCTAAACTAACAAAAAACAATTTTTTCAGCAAAAAGAGCCACAAACTTACAGCAAAGCCAAGAAAGTGGCATATCCTCAACAATAACACAATTATTCACGTTGACTGATACTGTGTTATGATGACTTTTAGTGTCACGAGATCTCGTGTCAAGATTAAAGTGTGACGAGATTTCTCGTAATCTCGCAAGAACTGAAAAGAAACCAATCAGACTGAACTTCGGCATTTCTGCTATGAATGAAAATACAGTGGAAGCTCGACTTTAGAAGACCTTGTTCTTCTCTGGAGTTGCTGCAGGGGAGAGGCGGCGAGCTGGTGTGGGCTTATTGTTAGCCCCCCGGCTTGGTGCCTCTGTGCTGGAGTCATCCCCAGTAAACGAGAGGGTTATTTCCCTACGCCTTAGGGCTGGGGAAAGGGTCCTGACTGTGGTTTGTGCNGGAATGGAATGGTTTATTTGGTTTCAAGAAGTGGGGACAATAATATAATTTATCATCTAATTGTGGAACAAGAAATATAAACACAGCTAGAAAAATGTTTGTCCAGTCTTTTTTTTCATTGTGCTTAAAAAAATAAAAATAAAAACATGTATTCAAATCTTGTGTCTTCCCGTTCTCGTGGACCCCATCTCCTGCATGGTCTTGTAAGTTGGGTGACTATGATACTTGTGGTTTCTGATAAATGCAACAAAACGGTGTGTGTGATCTGTGGGGTTTCCTCTCCTTAGATGGCAGCTGTCAAAAACCGTCAAAGGAGATGCAGATGATGACATCGCCAAATATGATGGTTTGTCTATACCAGGCATCTCAATGTAAAAAAGTTGCTTAAAGACGGTTTCTTCAAAAAAATGACTTCTTCCACATGCAGGAAGGTGGGTAGTGGAGCAGCTGAAGGAGAACAAAGTCCCGGGAGACCAAGGCCTCGTTCTCAAGTCCCGGGCCAGGCACCATGCCATTGCCGCGATGCTAGACAAGCCCTTCATCTTTGCGGATGAGCCGCTAGTTGTACAGTGAGTACCTAAATGTCATAATGATAATACATAAGATAATAGGGACTAAACTACATTTTGTTACAATGTAGCTGCATGCAAAACAATGAACTGTTGCATTTATCTCTGTTTATCTTACAGAAATGCAGCATACGTGACGTTAAAACGCTCTCTAAAACTAGAATGTTGTCCTTGACGGGCCCTGACAGCGTGGTGCTGAAGTGTTGTATCACATTGTTTTACAAAGTCACCAAAGTGCAAAACAATTTAGTTTGTTTCGCCATTCCTTTGCTGGACACACATAGGAACGGAGCGACAGAATCTCTGTGCAGCAAAACAGTTCATACATTGGCTACATATTCACCGATAAGGACTCGCTGTGAAGTAGCTCGTCGTTAGAACTTCACACAGCGGGTGGCGGCATGGTTTGGGACCCGTCTGGCCAGAGAGCAAGAACACGTACCAGGAGGGGTTGGTGTTGCCAACGTAGCGACTATGTTGCTATTGTGGCGCCAGCAGCCGCACCGCACATCAACCGGACGTTAACGCATGCAACACGTGTTGCGACCTTGTCCACCGCACTACACATTCAAATAAATGGCTACATGCCGCAAGGCATGCTGGGCAACGTGCCTCAAACACGCCACACTATATTTAGAAAATATTCAGACCCTTCTTAGAGATTTTTTTCCCCAAAAGGTGACAAATGTAATTACTTTTTCTGGTTTTATTGGACACTTTTGGAGACTTGCATGAAAAATGTATCGCTGTTCTCTGCATGGAAAAATCTCCTTAATCCCATGGCCTAAAATGGAATGGTACTTTGTGTATAAACACATTACTCCAAAACAGCAAAATGCATGGAAAATAATACATTTGGGTAACACTTTAAGGTACAGATAATTACAGTAGTTAATGAAGAATGAACCTACCTAACCACTGTACAGATAATTACAGTAGTTAATGAAGAATGAACCTACCTAACCACTACTCAGTGTTTCCTCATTAGTTCCTCAGTAACTACTGTGAATTTATGTGCCTAAGTTAGTGAGTAATTACTGTATTTTTGTGTACCTTTATTGTAAAGCGAGACTTAAATTTGTGTCTTTGTTTCCCGTTGTAGATATGAAGTTAATTTCCAGGATGGAATTGACTGTGGTGGGGCGTACATCAAACTGCTTTCAGACACTGGGGATGTCCATCTGGTGCGTACATTTTGTTGTACTACACTCAGATTTGCATCTGCTATGAACTACAGCATTTCCTGTGACGTGCCGCAGTATGGCAGACCGATGGATTTTACAGGATCTTGTCTGTTTTGGTCTTTCAGGAGCAGTTTAACGATCGCACACCCTACACCATCATGTTTGGACCGGACAAGTGCGGCGAGGACTACAAGCTGCACTTTATCTTCCATCATCAGAATCCCTTAAATAAAGATTCGGAAGAAAAACACGCCAAGCGGCCTGATGTGGACCTGAAGAAGTTCTACACCGATAAGAAGACTCACCTCTACACTTTGGGTATGGCAGCAGTGTCCTGTTTTGCAAATATTTCAACTGTCTTCTTAAATTACATTTGAAAAGTTTCTTTTTGTATTATTGTGACTTTATTTCCATAATATTTTGTATTTATTCCCATAACCTTTTCCAAACTTTTTTAAAAAATTACAACTTTATTCTGTTTGTTTTTACATTTGTATATTACAATGTTATAAAATGTTTTTTTTCTTTAATACTTAAACTCTCTGCTACTAAAATTAGATTTTTTTTTCTCACAATATCACAAGTTAATTTTTGTGAAATTTGTGTTTTTCTTGTAATATTTTAACTTTATTCTCTTCTTCTCGTCTTTATTTATGTACTTTATTATTTTACAACTTAATTTGGACAAATTCAATGTTCTTCTCATAATATTTAGATTTTATTCTCGTTGTCTCGTTTTTTCTGCATCTTAATTTTCCAAACATAACAATTTACCAAAATGAAAATATTTCTCAAAATATTACAACACTGTTCTTGTAAAATTACATTTTTTCTTGTTGGATTACACATTTTTTCTTTTAATATTCTGACTTTATTCTTGTTTAATTACTGTGGATTTTTAGGTTTTTGCTTCTCTTTTAAAATTCAATTTTTTAGAATTTGCGGCAAGCAAAAAAAAAAAAGTCATTGGCCACACATGGACTACACTTTGGACACTGATTTATCAAACCAATAATAGAGGGGAATCATGATCAGTGTCAATAATTTGTTGCAGAAGGCCCGGCTCTACCTCAATCAATTTTCTCAGAAGAAATAGTGGAAAAAAAATACATTATGTGAATGAAAGTCTAGTGTTTTTATACCACGACAAGGCGTGTGCCGTATTGTATGCTAACCGGAAAATGTACGTAAAGTGAGGCAAAATATCAGTGTAACCGATGCTAACAATTTCTACAGAATACAATTATTCTCTTTTATTACACACAATTGTTTGGAGTAAAATAGTCAATGGTACAAAATTAGACAAGAAAAGCAGAAGCTCTAAACAATTTCAAAGCCCTCCTGTATCTAACAAGGTAAACATATACAGTATATCTTTATGTAACGTGTATGTATAATATATGTATTAATTTGCTAATGATACGACCATTGGTATCGTTGTGATGGATGTATGGATCGACCCGCCAAGTGTATCGCGCTAACGCATCACACGTGTGTCCATGCTCCTGCTAGTCCTCAAACCAGACAACAGCTATGAGACATTCATCGACCAATCCAGCGTGACCCGTGGCAACCTGCTGCATGACGTGGTCCCGCCAGTCAACCCGCCCAAGGAGATTGACGATCCCAACGACTCCAAGCCGGACGACTGGGACGAGAGGCCCAAGATCCCCGACCCTGAGGCAGCCAAACCCGATGACTGGTGAGTGCGTGCAATTCCAGCAACTTAACTTGAAAGCCTGGCAGCCTGCTGTGGATGTGTGATGAAGGGCTTTGTGTCAGGGATGAGGATGCGCCTGCAAAGATTGAAGACCCAACCGCGGTGCAACCGGAGGGCTGGCTGGACGAGGAACCTGAATTTATCTCTGACCTCGATTCTGAGATACCAGAAGACTGGTAGATAAACCATGAAAACATTTCCGCCATTCTTAATTAACATTTAAGATGAGCCATCCAGCCCGACTGCTCTTGTGCATGTGCAGGGACGTTGAGATGGATGGAGAATGGGAGGCTCCACAGATACCCAACCCGGCATGTGAGGGTGCGCCAGGCTGCGGGCCATGGAAGCCCCCCATGATCAATAACCCTCATTATAAGGGCAAGTGGAAAGCCCCACTGGTGGACAACCCCAACTATCAGGTAACCGTAACCTACTACGTGACTCGGCACAAGTACAGCAGAACCCACTTCATCCACATGGAAAACCGCAAAGTATTTAATTGCTTCAGCCTCTCATCCACACGTAAATCGCATATTTAAAAAAAAATTGGAAACGCCAGTTTGTTGTATCCGTGTGGACAATCCGTTGTTTTTTAAAAACAATGTTGCCGTCACGGCCATGCCGTTGCCGTCACGTGGTCCCGCTTTTCAAGAAGGGGGACCGCAGGGTGTGTTCTAACTATCGTGAGATCAAACTCCTCAGCCTTCCCGGTAATGTCTATTCGGGGGTTCTGGATAGGAGGATCCGCCGGATAGTCGAATCTCGGATTCAGGAGGAGCAGTGTGGTTTTCGTCTTGGTCGTGGAACTGTGGACCAGCTCTGTACTCTCTGCAGGGTCCTTGAGGCTGCACAGGAGTTTGCCCAACCAGTCTACATGTGTTTTGTGGACTTGGAGAATGCATTCAACCATGGTCCTCTGGCAATACTGTGGGGAAGTGGTCTAGGAATATGGGGTTTCGGATCACCTAATCCAGGCGGTTCGTTCCCTGTATGACCGGTGTCAGAGTTTGGTTCGCATTGCTGGCAATAAGTCGGACCCGTTGTCAGTGAGGGTTGGACTCCGCCAAGGCTGCCCTTTGTCACCGATTCTGTTTTTTCCTTTCATGGACAGAATTTCTAGGCGCAGCCAGGGCGTTGAGGGGTTTCAGTTTGGTAGCTGCAGGATTTGGTATCTGCTTTTTGCAGATGACATACATGGTCCTGCCTGCTTCATAGAGCAGTGACCTTCAACTCTCACTGGATCGGTTCGCAGCCGAGTGTGAAGCGGCTGGGATGAGAATCAGCACCTCCAAATCTGAGTCCATGGTTCTCTCCCCGGAAAGGGTGGAGTGCCATCTCCGGGGTGTGGATGAGGTCCTGCCTCAAGTGGAGAAGTTTAAATACCTCGGGGTTTTGTTCACGAGTGAGGGAAGGATGGAACGTGAGATGGACAGGCGGATTGGTGCAGCGTCTGCAGTGATGCGGACTCTGCACTGATCTGTCGTGGTAAAGAGAGCTGAGCCGAAAGGCAAAGCTCTCAATTTACCGGTCGTTCTATATTCCTACCCTCACCTATGGTCATGAGCTTTGGGTAGTGACCAAAAGGACAAGATCACGGGTACAAGCGGCCAAAATGAGTTTTCTCCGCAGGGTGGCTGGGCTCTCCCTTAGAGATAGGGTGAGAAGCAGTGTAATCCGGGAGAGACTCTGAGTAGAACCACTGCTCTTCCACATTGAGAGGAGCCAGATGAGGTGGCCTGGGCATCTTGTTAGAATGCCTTCGTGGGGAGTGTTCAGGGCACGTCCAACCGGTAGGAGGCTTTGGGGAAGACCCAGGAAACGCTGGAGAGACTGTCTTTCAGCTGGCCTTGGAACGCCATGGCATCCGCTGGGAAGAGCTTGACGAAGTGGCCGGGGAGATGGATGTCTGGTCTTACCCAACCTCGGATAAGCGGAGGAAAATGGATGTATGGATGTTGCCGACACGTGACCGGAAGTGGTATCTGAATACTGTCGTGATCCACACATGCAAGTCCACCTTGTAAGTCTAGACCAGCCTTGGAAAGCGAGAGACAGCTGACTGAGATGCATGCACTGAAAAAAAATTTTTCTCCAAAAGAGGGGGGGCGCTGCAAAAAAGGTTTGGAAGCCACCGCTCTAGTTCCATCCATCCATCCATTTTCCACCGCTTATCCGGGTCCGGGTCGCGGGGGCAGCAGCTTCAGTAGGGAAGTCCAGACTTCCCGGTCCCCAGCGACCTCTTCCAGCTCCATCGGGAGGACACCAAGGCGTTCCCAGGCCAGCTGTGAGACATAGTCCCTCCAGCGTGTCCTAGGTCTTCCCGGGGGCCTTCTCCCGACTGGGCATGCCCGAAACACCTCACCAGGGAGGCGCCCGGGAGGCATCCGGACTAGATGCCCGAGCCACCTCAACTGGCTCCTCTCGATGTGAAGGAGCAGCGGCTCTACTCTGAGCTCCTCCCGGATGGCCGAGCTCCTCACCCTATCTCTTAGGGTGAGTCCAGCCACCCTACGAAGGAAACTCATTTCCGCCGCTTGTATCCGCGATCTCATTCTTTCGGTCATGACCCATAACTCATGACCATAGGTGAGGGTGGGAACGTAGATCGATCGGTAAACAGAGAGCTTTGCCTTCCGGCTCAGCTCTCTCTTCACCACGACGGTCCGGTACAGCGACCGCATTACTGCAGATGCTGCACCGATCCGTCTGTCGATCTCACGCTCCAACCTTCCCTCACTCGTGAACAAGAACCCGAGATACTTGAACTCCTCCACCTGAGGCAAGACCTCACTCCCAACCCGGAGGGTACAGTCCACCCGTTTCCGACTGAGAACCATGGCCTCGGATTTGGAGGTGCTGAGTCTCATCCCAGAAGCTTCACACTCAGCTGCAAACCGCTCCAGTAAACGCTGAAGGTCACAGCCTGATGAGGCCATAAGGACCACATCGTCTGCAAATAGCAGAGACGAGATCCTAAGGTCACCAAGCTGGACTCCCTCAACACCTTGACTGCGCCTAGAAATTCTGTCCATGAAGATTATGAACAGAATCGGTGACAAAGGGCAGCCTTGGCGGAGGCCAACGTTCACCGGAAACAAGCTCGACTTACTGCTGGCAATGCGAACCAGGCTCCTGCTTCGATTGTACAAGGACCGAATGGCACGTAGAAGCGGACCATCAATCCCGTACTCCCGGAGCACCCCCCACAGGACACCACGAGGGACACGGTCGAATGCCTTTTCCAGGTCTACAAAGCACATGTAGACTGGTTGGGCAAACTCCCACATACCCTCGAGTACCCTTGCAAGGGTGTAGAGCTGGTCCAGTGTTCCGCGACCGGGACGAAAACCACATTGCAGCTCCTCTAACCGAGGTTCGACTAACGGTCGTACCCTTCTCTCCAGCACCCTGGAGTAGACTTTCCCAGGAAGGCTGAGGAGTGTGATCCCCCTATAGTTGGAACACACCCTCCGGTCACCCTTTTTAAAAATGGGGACCACCACCCCGGTCTGCCAGTCCAGAGGTACTGTTCCTGACTTCCATGCAATGTTGTAGAGGCGTGTCAACCAACACAGTCCTCCAACATCCAGAGCCTTGAGAAATTCTGAGCGGAACTCGTCTACCCCCGGAGCCTTGCCACTGGGGAGTGATTTGACTACCCCAATTACCTCAGCCACGGTGATAGAACTGTCCACGTACGTATCCTCAGACTCTGCTTCCTCTATGGAAGGCATGTCAGTGGGATTGAGAAGGGCCTCGAAGTATTCCTTCCACCGACCAACTATATCCACAGTCGTGGTCAGCAAGCCCCCGTCCGCACTGTAAACAGTGTGAACTGGGGGCTGCTTCCCCTTTCTGAGGTGTCGGACGGTTTGCCAGAACCTCTTCGAGGCCGACCGAAAGTCGTGCTCCATAGCCTCACCGAACTCCTCCCACACCCGAGTTTTTGCCTCGACCACCGCCGAAGCCGCGTGCCGCTTGGCCTGCCGGTACCTGTCAGCTGCTTCGGGAGTCCCGCAAGCCATCCATGCTCGATAGGACTCCTTTTTCAGCTTGACGGCAGCCCTAACCCCCGGTGTCCACCATCGGGTTCGGGGCTTGCCACCACGACTGGCACCGACCACCTTGCGGCCGCAACCACAACTGGCTGCCTCAGCAATAGAGGCACGGAATACGGCCCATTCGGACTCAATATCCCGGTCCTCCCTCGAAATGCAGGCGAAGCTCTGCCGGAGATGAGAGTTGAAGACTCGACGAACGGGAGATTCTGCCAGACGTTCCCAGCACACCCTCACTACGCGTTTGGGTCTGCCAGGTCTGTCCGGCATCCTTCCCCGCCATCTAATCCAACTCATCACCAGGTGGTGGTCAGTTGACAGCTCAGCCCCTCTCTTCACCCGCGTGTCCAGAACATACGGACGCAGGTCTGATGATACGACCACAAAGTCGATCATAGACCTGCGACCTAGGGTGTCCTGGTGCCAAGTGCACTTATGGGCATCCTTATGTTCGAACATGGTGTTCGTTATGGACAAACTGTAATTCGCACAGAAGTCCAGCAACAACACACCGCACGGGTTCAGGTCAGGGAGGCCGTTCCTCCCAACCACGCCCCTCCAAGTCACACTGTCATTGCCCACATGGGCGTTGAAGTCTCCCAGTAGAACTATGGAGTCACCAGCTGGGGTGCTCTCCAGCACCCCTCTGATAGACTCCAAGAAGGCTGGGTACTCTGAACTGCCGTTCGGCGCATAGGCACAAACCACAGTCAGGACCCTTTCCCCAGCCCTAAGGCGTAGGGAAGTGACCCTCTCGTTTACTGGGGATGACTCCAACACAGAGGCACCAAGCCGGGGGGCTAACAATAAGCCCACACCAGCTCGCCGCCTCTCCCCAGCGGCAACTCCAGAGAAGAACAAGGTCCAGCCCCTCTCAAGGAGTTTGGTTCCAGAGCCTAAACTGTGGGTTGAGGTGAGTCCGACTATATCTAGTCGGAATCTCTCCGCCTCTTCCACAAGCTCGGGCTCCTTCCCCACCAGAGAAGTGACATTCCATGTCCCAAGAACCAGATTTGGTCGCCGAAGCCCAGGTCGCCCGGACACCCGCCCTCGACCACTGCCCAAATCACACAGCACCGGACCCTTATGCTTGCCCCTGCAGGTGGTGGGTCTGCGGGGGGGAGTTCCCGTGCGGCTTCTTCGGGCTAGGCCCGGCCAGGTCCCACGGGTGAAGACCTGACCACCAGGCGCTCGCCTGCGAGCCCCTCCCCCAGGCCTGGCTCCAGGGTGAGGCCCCGGTATCCCACGTCCGGGCGAGGTGCGGTCACTCCTAATGTGTCTCTTCATATGGGTCTTCTGAAGACCCGCTCTAGTTGGAGTGAGGAAATCCAGATACATCAATCATGATATTTAACCCTACGGTGGGTTTTGATACACTCTTGCCGTATATCATTTTAATACATTTATACTGAAAATATAGCCGCTATAAACTTCTTTCCTCCTCTGTGAGAAGGAAAAAAAAAAAACCAAACGATGCGTTATGATGCACCCGTGCAGTGAAGATTGCGCCGCCATTGTTGTAATCAGAAGTTTGGACTCTGACTTTTCTATTCAAATGCAAAATGTTGTTTAATCAAGACACGTGAGTTGCTTATTGTCAACCTAGTCCAACCTCGTCCGGGTCAGTCTCTTCACTTGTAGTCTCGTCACTATACTACACCGTATCTTTTTGTAATATAAATATGCTGCAAAATAGAAACTGTTTAATTGTTAATGGGGGGTGCTGTGTTTCATCCTAGCGCCGGATCGTTGGCTACAAGGAGAATGACCAAGCAATCATCGTGAGCCATGTATCGCGAATCGTATCAATCTTCACTACTTTTGTGATGGCTTGTGTGGTGCCGATATTGTTGTGACGTTCACGAACGCTCTTAGCTCTTTGTGGAAATCTTCCAAAATAGTGACGTCACTGTCAAAGCAGAGTAAATACGGCGCCACACTGAGGAATATTTCATTTAGATTCAAAAAGCCCCATCTCTAGGTGCTGATCTTTCATGCCAAGCTTTCTTTTCTCCACAGGGGGTCTGGAAGCCTCGCAAAATTGACAACCCAGAATACTTTGAGGACCTGCATCCGTTCAGAATGATGCCATTCAGAGCCGTGGGCTTAGAGTTGTGGTCCATGACATCAGACATCTACTTCGACAATTTCATTATCACCTCCCACAAGGAGGTGGCTGACCGCTGGGCCTCTGACAGCTGGGGCCTGAAGAAACTTGTGGCCAGTGCTAACGAGGTACGCTGTGAAGCTCGGTTCATTCAACGCTCAAGTCATTAACCCGTTTTGTTCGTCTTCCATCAGCCTGGGATTTTTGCTCAACTGATGATGGCGGCAGAGGAGCGGCCGTGGCTTTGGGTGGTCTACATCCTGACAGTCGGACTGCCTGTAGGACTTGTTGTGCTCTTCTGCTGGCCAAAGGTACATTCAGCCATTTTTTTCTTGCTGTCCCTGTACAGCTTCACCATCCAAACCATCCTTCCTGATTGTTACAGAAACCAGATGACTACGTGTACAAGAAAGTGGATTTGCCACAAGCTGATGTAGAAGAAGAAGAGGAAGAGGAGGAGGAGGAGGAGGTGGTGGAAGAAGAAGAAGAAGAGGAAGAGGCTGCAGCAGCAGACGGGGATGACAAAGACGCCGAGCCTGCAGAAGATGAAGCAGCTGCAGGTAAGATAGAAGAAACACACTTCAGCTAGCGTTTCTCGTCCCAGCGACATAAACAATCTGATTTAATAGCTGCAGAAGAAGCCGCGGAGGACGACAACGCTGCCCTTTTAAGAGGGGACCATCCAGATGCGGACAAGGAGAATGTTGATGGTGATGAGGAGAAAGAAGAAGAAGAAGAAGAGGAGGAGGAGGAGGAGGAAGAAGAAGAAGAAGAGGAGGAGGAAAGCATAACTTCTGAGAGAACATTAGAAGAGCAGGTAAGTTCACTGGTTGATCTGAGAGATGTCTTGTTGGCCTCCTGTTCTCTCTGCAACCTAATGTAGGAAATCACAAGATCATGCGTCCACCCGCACGCTTCCTTCACTCATCTCGGAACGCTTTAACTGTAGGGGTGTAACGATTCCTTTTAACAACGATTCGATTTGTATCCCCGTCTGTGGTTTCCGAATCGATTCAGGGAGGATATTGGTTCCTTTGGAATGATGCCATCCAAAACGATTCAGTAACTTTTAATCTATTCTGTAACTTTTCAGCCCAAAATTTGAAATAAATAGCTGGATGCTGGACAGTGAAGGTGAGATTTCCTAAATTCCTGTTGCTTTTTGTAAAGTAATCGGGTGTAAATGAATCGTGGATGTAAACAACAATGAACAGGTTTACTTGTTTACTTCTGACGACCTCCTCGACATATTTTGCAGTCAAGCAAAATGCTAATGGAAAGAGTACAACAAGCTACCCAGCATGCTTTGCGGTGGCAATATATGGGTGTTTTTTTGGCATGGGTATTGCGTGCAGATATTTATTTCTATGCCCACATGGTGCAGTAGCTAGGTTACTTTGTGCGTCATGTCTGCTGATGTGTTATGTTGTTTGGATCACTTTTTATACAAGCTACAGATTGCATCTGACTATTCTGGCACTGCAAGTTATGTTTCTGGCTACAATTTCCATGTTAAATGCCTGCCGGGCCCGATGAAGACACTTGGCGGTCCTGTTGCGGCTGCAGTTTTCCCACCCCTGCTGTAGAAGAATAGGAAATATATGGATCAGCAATGGGAATTGACAACCCAAATGAGTCTCAAAAAGTCCAACATAACCAGAAAAAGTTGCCAGATTTGTCGCTAGTTACTTTTTTTTAGTTCGAGAATCCAGAGGGTTTTTATTGACTAAACAGATCAACAATGTCGCTAACCTGGCGACACTGATTAAATGTGCATACTGGTAGGCGTGCTCCAGACCATGACTAGCGGTTACACTTTATTTTAAATTTGTATTTAGTGTAGAATATATACAAATAATACATTTTATTTTATTTGTTAGAATGTTATTTAAAACAATCAATGAAAAGTAATAGTAAATGTTTACTGTAACTTCATTTAAAGGCCATAGAAAGATTTGGTGTTTTTTCAGTATGATATGTAAGCCCATTCAAATCATTCTACGAAATGTGGTCGTGATAGCAGGCCTGGATATAAAGTTATGCACATTTTAAAAAAATTCAGAAACTCTAAGTCGCATCTGCTACAAGTCAGAATCAGTCAACATGGAGTGGAGTGATGAAGGAAGCAGTGATTTCAAGGATGTTTTTATCCGTAGCGAGTCGCATTTGGAGGTTCAAGCTTATATGTTTGAAGCAGTCGTACACCAGGAACACGAGGATGAAGACGTTTCCAGTCATGATGTTGAGGAGGAAGGAACAGGAGCGAACAATGACTGGCAGGTTTTTTGTTTACATATGCATACGATACATGTACATCATTCAGTAAGCCGTCAAACGCTAACATCTACAAGCTATCGCTACCAATCCGTGTATTTCCTAGCTCCTTCTCCGAAAGCTTGCAGATTTTCTATTCATGCCAAGAAGATTCATTTACCAATTGAATTATCTTTTTAAGTGTCAATGTGACAAGCGGTGTGCTCCACAAACATTGGGTACCATCCTTTTCTTTTGTACCTTTTGTGCAGTTTGGAGAATTTTTTCGCTAAATGGAACAAAACCACATGAAAATAAAGTTCCAAGCGCAACAAAAGCATGCTGTGACTGTGTGCCCTGTATGGTACGCATTCGTCTGTGGCAGATCTGACGTCACGCGTCGGAAATTGTCGAGCGATCCCGATCATTCCGAGTGCGTCGGACAATTCAAGTTCGTCTGCTAGGGTTTCTTTTCATCAAAATTGCTTAGTAAAAACACGATAAAGGGCTATAAAAGCAATTTCTAATTGATTATTTCCATTAAAATTCTCGTAAAATCTACTTTAGATGCATTTGTGAAAATTCACCTTTCTATGCCCTTTAAATGAATTAACTACATTACATACTAAACTTAACTGATTTTTTAAATTTTATTGCCATTTTTAACAATGGTCGGGAGCTTTTCAGTACGCTGAGCAAAGGGACGCTGTGATTGGCCATTGTTGGGGATTTTGGGAGGAAGAGGATGATGGGAGATAATGGCGATAACCAGTGGAAGGGCAGAGTCTACTTCTTGGGTTTTACGGGGGTTGGTATCCATTACTTGGGTGCGTTACTACCCCAGGGGAGCGCAGTTTGTATGGCAGTGCAGGACATTCAAAATTCATTTTCATATTTGGAATATTCTTTTGTAAAATGGGACGGAAATGTCTTCGAAGCCCAACTCGTATTATGGATTTTCCGTATAATAAGGTTTTCGTAAGTCAAGGTTCCACTGTACGTTGTTGGGAGCGTTGGGGTTTATGAATACATATAATTGGGTACTTATATATTTTATATATAAATTGATATACTTGCCTTATTCCTGGGAGTGGGAAATGGGCTCTGATGTGTTGAAACCACGGGTGTGTGCTGTGATTCCAGAATGCCCTCACTCAGGAAGTACATGGTGTGCGGTTGGGAGTAAAGATGTCTCATAGCTCGTGATGGTAGTAAAAGCCGGTGTTTATTTCCCCCAGACTGAAGGTGGCGGCGACGGTGTGGAGAACAAACAAGCGGTGAGAAAGAGGAGAGCACGGAAAGACTGAGGCCGCGTCCGCACGCACCCCGCCGTCTCCATCTCCGCTGACAGGGATGAGTTGGAAGGAGCGTCTCCGCTGCCGGTTCTTACTCTCTGAGCCGAGCAGAAGTAAAACTCGCATTTGCTCCAATCGCCCGGTAAGCCTGCAGTCACCCCGGCTGCCCCACCCACGTCTCCCGCGTCCTTCTGCGGCGGCACCGCTCTGCTTTCTGCTTGTTTGCCTTTCAGATGCATCACCGGAGGATTTTTGCTTTTTGGTTAGTTTGTTTCTGTCGCTCATTCCGTCTGCTCTTCTTCCAACAATTGCGTCGTCTTTGCTCCTTTTCTTCATCGGGTCACGCCTCCATGTCTGTCCCGGAGTGAAGGCAGTGTACAGCATCCGGACTGTCAGCTGTTGCTTTCAAGAACACGTCTAAAGACAAGTCATGACTTAAGTTAACTTTCTTGGTGAGTTTTCACTTTTTTTTTTACGCCATGTTGACCAAGCATGCATTTTTCCTCATTCTTAGTTTGCAAAGGTCATTAATTTACACTTTTACGGAGCCCCCGAGGGGTCATGGTGAAAAATTAAAGGGTTAAAAAAAGGGCGAGTGTTTGTGAATGCAAAACCACTTACATTAAGAGCATTGTATGTCCGTGTTCGGAGCGAAGCTTCAAATTAAGAGCAGCACGTTGAGTTGCGTTGCGTCTGACATGCGTTTCCAGCAACACCAGCTTGGACCGGATGTTAGCATTTTTGCTACAGATACACTGTTGCTTTGTTCCTCTGCAGTCGTGCAGTAAGAGAAGTGGAAATGCTGAAAATAGAAATGAAATGATGCATTTCCATGTAATTTTCGCTATGACCGGAAGTGTGTCGTGGAAGCGCTTGAAAAACGTCATCTTATTTTTCTATCTTTTACACCCATCATTTTTCCCCATGTCTCTTCGGGGGCTCTGTAGGTTCTCAACATTTCTAAGAGAAATTGGATCATTTTCTATGGCACATGGTAAGTTGACTGATAAGTGACACTAACGTAAATGCCACGCTGTAGCGCTTTTTCTCGTTTAAAAAAAAAAAACAGCTGAGGGGGGCAATAATCCTGAAGCAACTGAATGCCTCACGGTTGGTTGTGGTGTTACGTTGTTGCCCAGATGATGGTTTGATTTTTCGCTTTTATAGTTGAAGCCCTTCTGGCATATTTATCATCCCCATTTATGTTTGTTTGCGAAGTGCACGTTGTTGCTTTTGAAAAATAAAAGTATTTAATATGAAAGGTGTGCTGGTGTTTGTCATCGTCATGTAGTGACCTTACACAAGAATTCAGATTGAGCGAGGAGCTCGAGTTTTTATTAAAAACAAAAAGGAACAGTGCAGGGTGTCTACTCATAGAATACAACTTACAAATAGAATAATAAATAACTTAGAGCAATCTTTGCCTTATTACACATTAACACATGAGGTAAAACTTGCCCAAAAAATTATTTTGGCAACCGGTACAATTTTGCAGAGTTGTTGCTCATTTTGAATAGACACGCCCTTTAAGGTAAGCACGCCGGGTGCAGCTTCGTCCTGGCATGCAGCGGCAGATCAACAGAACTCTGAACAACCTCCTGTCGAAGCCCCATCCTCATTTACAAACCTTTCATAAATCTACACTAACATGTTTTATTGTTGTACTCACTGTTGTTAAAAAGTCAAAATTGTTGTGTGTTATGACGGAAAAGCTGAACTAACGAATGTATGTAATAAGGTGTACATGCCTCTCGGAATAGACAATGTTGTGCCGGGCAGCGGGGGAAAACCAAGAAGGGTCATGCAACATGACGACAATACGTCAAAGAAAAGCATCATGGTCACGATAGTATTTGTTAGTACTCATTCTAGATTCTTCTTTGCTTCAGCGGCCCGCTGCTTGTTGCAGACTGAGACAGGAAGTCCTTCAACAGAAAAAGAAGTTACTGGAAAAAAGGTGGCTTTGCTACGGTTAGCCCGCAGGGCGTCTTTTTGGCTAACTTACGGTGAATGAGGCGTGTTTTCTGTTTTTGGGAGAGAAAAAGCAGGGATAGGTGAGTTTTCCCACAGATTAAAATATTGCTTTGAGTAGAAAATCTGCACATTTGTGTAGACGCAAATGCTGAAAATGTGGTGATTTTGTTGTATTCTTGGTAAACTGCACGTTTGGCCGTTGCCAAATTTGCGGCCATATTCCCAGTTAACGGTGGAACTGCAACATCAGCTGGGTGATGCTCTCCACTTCCAAACCAGAAAGTTCCAATCCAGCAGCACAAATCTCTTCTGTTTGATTACTGATCTACTGGTACTTTTTCGCCTGTGTTTTGTATAATACTCCAGAAGGACGGTCCATCCGATTCCATGCTCAGTATCACTCCGACACTGACCCAGTTTACTGGATCGGATATCAGGACAAAGCTGTGAAATATTTGTTGCCTGGTTGTAACGTTCTTAAAATCTGTGGATATTAAGCAGAGTGGAGTGGATCCCTGCACGTTATGTCCCGACTCCAAATATTTGTATGTTTTTATTCATGAAAACACATCTCATTCAGCATAAGTCTGTAATCATTTCTAAATACATGATAATACAGCATGTGTCACATAAAAACAATGTTTACATGTTTATGTCTTTATAGTTCCCTGATGATGTTTTTTCCCTCAAGTGTTGAGCTTGTGCGGTTTGTTGGGCGGTCCTTGAACGCACCTTAGTTGCTGGGAGATGCAAAAGTAAAACTTGGATATAATTTAACATCGATGCTATCTTTATATCGATGCTATCTGTTCTTGGATCACCTATCATTCATTGGCGGTGAGTACTTTATGTGCTTAATGAGAAAAGGGAGTTTTGAGTTTTGGAGCGGAATGTAATCTAGTCACTTGTATTGCAAATGTTTGATCCAAAATCGGACGATAACGTCCAAGTAGCGTGTAAAAAAAAATAAAAAATAATGAAATTCTATCGTATCTGGCCATTCCCATGTATGTTTATTTATTTTTTTAATCATCAGATACACCCAGGCTTGCTATTTTTAACCTAGAAGGTTTGAGCACACCTAGAAGATGAGCAGTGCTTGAGGTTTGGGTACCTGCTGTCTAAATGCGGTCCTGGTGTAGCTAAACGATCTGCACGATATGAATCTTGATAATATCGACTCTCCATTTCTCCTGGGCTCACCTCACTTCCGTTTGCTCTTGGTGTCGGTGGTCTGAAAAACGCTGGATGCAGACATGAGGTTCTCAATGTACTGCCCGAGGACCTGGTTCTCCGACTTTAACTTCAAGTTCTCCTCCTTAACTGCATCCACGCGCGCCGACAGGTCTGCGGCAAACAGTCGAGTTTACCAAAAGATTAAGTACAGTAGCACAGCGCGTACTTGCTAGCACGGACTACCTTCCAGGGTGTGCTGAAGTTCCAGCACCTGATTTATAAGCCTTGTCTTCTCCTCCATCTCCACCTGGTTCTCCATGTCCCCTGGAGGAGTCGCAGACCATGACCTCCACACTACGTCATACACGCCACGCAACGCCTGAGCACACTTACCGTCTATGTCACAGTTCATGGTGAAGAGCTCGTTCTCCGGCTTAGTATACAGGGCTGCAGGTCTGCTGTCCGCTGTGGAGGAATGTCACAAAGCTTGTTCATCCAAGACCACGGCGTTGCACAGAAGAAACACGGCGCCCACCGACAGATGGTATGGTGTAAACGTAAGCAACAAACTACCATTCCACGTGAGTACCACACACATTTATTTATGAAGTGCCCGCAAGGCATGCTGGGTATTCTAGACGCTCAGCGCACACTTGGATCATTAGATAACAGACTTGCTCGGACATTACGGCATAAAACCAGAGAGCTCAGTTTTACCCCATAACACTGCATGTCTTTCCCGTCCCCCTGGCCTATACGTACTTTTTTGTACCTACTCGGTACCAAGTACGTACAACTGAAAATAGATAGCTGAAAATAGCGATATCACACGATGGATAGTATCGATCCGATGTTGATACTATCATCTCGCTATTATCGAAATGATCGATATCGATGTGTGTAAAAGACAGCCAAACACCAGTAAAAAGAACATGCATGTTGTGATAAAACAAATCCCTTACAAAATAGGAGTGAAACGAACAAGCCGCGCACCGGGCGTGTCCGATAATGGACGCCAGTAAGTTAGCATTGCTAGCTAAGTAGCCCGGGTGCGAACTATGCCAACGCGACGCCCTCGAATCAAACAAACCAAAGCGACTCGATAAAAGGCCGCCCTTTGCCGTCATCAACAGTTGACTGCCTTGTAAATACAATGTTAAATATGTTGTTAACCATCTCGCCATCACCGAGGATGCCGCTAACGTCACCAGCTAGCTCACGCGCTCAGCGGCTTGTAGCCTCACGAGCTAACGGGATGTGACGGAAATGGCGGCGGATTAAAAAGTGATCGCATCGGGTTGACACTCACCCGAATCAAGACTGCGTGCTCTCCGAAATTCGGAGTGATGCTGTAAACACAACGGCTGAGCGCCGATGACGACAGAAGAAAATGACGAGGATTCCTGTATAGTGTTGTGGCGTTGACGAACGAACTGGTTATTTTGAACGGCTGGTTAGGGTGACCGGTGGGAACCGAGTCGCAGATGAGAATCGTTTTTTTCCCCTACTTACACGGGGAAGAGCGCAGCCCATCGCGGTGCTTATTAGGGTTAAGGCCAGGCTGGCTTCTTAAACATAATACAAAAACGAGCCAAATGAGCCAGTTTTTAACAGCTCTTTGAAAGAAACGGGTCACCAAGATCCGGCTCCACTCAAAGAGCCATGAGTCCCATCTCTATTCCTGTAATTGACCTCAACAGTCTAAGGAAGTCCCGATGTCGAACAAAAGGGGTCGCCAAAATCAACCAACAGAGCCGCAGTTGTTTATTTGGCAGAATTACTATAATTACTACAATATATTTTTTTTATTTGTGAACAATTTAAAATAGATAGTGAAGAATAGAATAGTGAAGCTTCTGGGATGAGACTCAGCACCTCCAAATCCGAGGCCATGGTTCTCAGTCGGAAACGGGTGGACTGTACCCTCCGGGTTGGGAGTGAGGTCTTGCCTCAGGTGGAGGAGTTCAAGTATCTCGGGTTCTTGTTCACGAGTGAGGGAAGGTTGGAGCGTGAGATCGTCAGACGGATTGGTGCAGCTTCTGCAGTAATGCGGTCTCTGTACCGGACCGTCGTGGTGAAGAGAGAGCTGAGCCGGAAGGCAAAGCTCTCTGTTTACCGATCGATCTACGTTCCCACCCTCACCTATGGTCATGAGTTATGGGTCATGACCAAAAGAACTAGATCGCGGATACAAGCGGCGGAAATGAGTTTCCTACGTAGGGTGGCTGGACTCACCCTACGAGATAGGGTGAGGAGCTCGGCCATCCGGGAGGAGCTCAGAGTAGAGCCGCTGCTCCTTCACATCGAGAGGAGCCAGTTGAGGTGGCTCGGGCATCTAGTCCGGATGCCTCCCGGGCCCCTCCCTGGGGAGGTGTTTCGGGCATGCCCCGGGGAAGACCTAGGACACGCTCGAGGGACTATGTCTCACAGCTGGCCTGGGAACGCCTTGGTGTCCTCCCGGTGGAGCTGGAAGAGGTCGCCGGAGACCGGGAAGTCTGGACTTCCCTACTGAAGCTGCTGCCGACCGCTACCCGGACCGGAAAATGGAATGGAATTTCAAATATCCACCTACAACAATATTAGACAACCAAAAGATATTAGATATTGTTGAAAATAAACACCACGTTAGTATCAACCCGACACTGATACTGGACCTGGTGTGGATACTATCGACAATTGGATTGATCCTCTGGTCACAAGGTCTACCAATCAACATGATTGGAAGACCTCATTGTTGTAATAAAGTGATGACATGTCTGATTCTAAACCCAAACCAAAGAAAGTAACTTTGGTGCTTCGGTCTGGAAACTAAGCAATGTTGCTGCCTTACAAAGTCGGAAGTGTCGACTTACAAGTGTCGTCGGCCAGCGAGATGTCCGTGAACGTCTCATCTTCCATGATGGCGACCTCCGCGGCCTTTACTTTCCTTTTCCTCTCGCAGTTTGCCCACCTTCCTTACCTTTAGCCTCGGAAAAGCAAACGATACCCGAGAGTCTTTTGCTTTGAACTAGATCGTCTTTGGTTCTTGTGAAAGCCGACCCTGCCTCCTCACGGCGTCACGGCTACCTGCCCGACCTGAAAGGTGACTCGGGTTGCAGCGTCGTCTTGGAAATGAGCCAACAAGAGCGCCTGGGAAAGGTTTTAGCACCAGCGCTGACCCAGTTGCACTTACTGGGAATGCCAGTCGCAATATTTGTCCACTGCTGCTGCTTCTCTCCTTTTTAACTGTGAATTGCAACCGCTTGAGTTAACTGCAGTTCTCCAACAAAACGCTAGGGGCAGTGTTTCCCCGGGTGACCACAACTCACCGTGACTGGCGTTTTACAGCAGGGCTGTCAGGAGACGAGATTTTAACATTACTTTTAAGAAAAGTACCATCAAAAATACATATAATTGACAATATATTTCAATCGACTAATTTAATTTCTATTAAGTTACACTCTTCTGCACTCTGTGTGTATGATAGCAGCCCCGCCTCCACCTACAAACACACTGTATGACTGACAAAAGGGCTCGCTTCATTCACGCCGTTGTTCTATGGTGCCAAGGGGCTGAATCCAATGCACAGAGAGAACCTTCTTTCTGTTTTTTTGTAGGCAGGAGACGAGGAAAACAATATTTAGATACAGCGGGAAAAACCGGAAGGCTATACAGTCGTCCCTCGTTTATTGCGGTTCATTGGTTCCAGGCCCAACTCGAAGTATTGAAGTAGGATTCAATAATACTAAACACAATATTTCACATAAAAAAAACCTGTTTATGACTTTCTAAATACCGTTTTTCACGTTATTTAGAGCCCTCTTGGCATGAAATGACACCCCTATAGTCTCCATTACACTCATACTCCTATTTGTTTATACCACAACACTAATGCGCCAGCTACGGAATCCCTGCCGGCGCATAAGAGGCCGCCGCTAAAGGCATATGGCAAGCTACCAAGCTCACAATGTAGCTTCCAGTTCATTCGTTCTCAACTTAAGAAAGTGTTTCAAACTGAGGGGAAAAGAAGAACAAAGGAAGAAGCCGATGACGTACCACTTCCACACGGAATGGGAGGAGAATTTTTTCTACTCTTGTGTCGGGCGTGGAGTGTGATGGTAACGTAATACAACCTCATGTCTCATCAATGTAACGTTACTGACCCCTGGTGACCGCAATACTACATACGGCTTGTCTTTCAATGTTTTCTGCTAATAATAAACAAGTCAATCACAAACAGCCACTATGTATTAATTTAAGAGCGATGTAACCAGGGACGACCACCAAAAACTATGTACAGTAATCCCTCGTTTATCACGGTGCTAATTAGGTCCAGACTTCACCTTTAAGATTCCTTATTAATGGAATATTTGTGTGGTTGCGGCAAAGAACACTCACATTAGAGCCTTCTAGACATCAAATAACACCCCTATGTCACTTTTGCACTTGTTTTCCAAGATGGTAGACAGAATAAAGACATGACGTAAACAAGACTCATGCGTGTTGCTGTAAATGTGGTCCGGTGTTAGGGGAGCTGAGTTGGGGGATGTTGAGGGTTCAAAGCTGAGTTTTAGCTTGGCGGGAGTTACCGATGCAACCGCAGCCTGTGTTAAGGATTATTGTATGTAAACTGCAACACAAAACTGCAATAAGAGCCCGATGTCTCGCCCGACATTTCTGTACTACTGACACCTAGTGACCAATGTAGAACACTACGTATCATCAATGCCTTATATTTCTATTTTACTTTATTTTGCCATTTTTATGCCTGAAAATGCGCAATAAAAGTCCCGCCACGTAGCCAAGATGGCGACGATTGAGGGAGAGTAGGAGCCATCACTGCTGTGGCAGCGGGCGATGCTGGATTTTAAGAAGATATTGACCCAATAAGTAAATACCAGGTCAGCGGTGCCGATAGCATTTTTTATACACATCATTGAATGATTTTTGCCTTGACGTTGCTGCTTATGTTTTTAATTATAATTAAAAAAGGACAAAGATTGGAGGAAAGCAAACAAATATATTCTTAGTATATTTTTGTTATCTAACTTATATTTATTATAATAACTTATTTGTGAACAATTTATAAATACAACAACAAACTCAATCACCAATTATAACACACATTGTAAAAAAATTAAAAACATGAAAAAAAGTCAAATTTATAGGAAAAAAAGAGAAACTACAGCTACCTCCCATTCAAATGTGCCCCCACATTCCTTCATTTGTGAAAAAAAACAAACAAGGACTAGAAAATATCCATCCAACACCCCTGGTATCGACATTTGGATAGATCCATCCACCCCCAGTTACACGCTTTAGGTGAACGCAACATCCGGGTACCGCCTGTGTCGATTTTTGCCTCACAGGACTGTTCCAAAAGTGCGCCAATTGAGAAAAAAGCATCACGTGGATTGCGGTCTAGAAAGATATATGGGGTATTGCTGCCCTCTGGTGGCCCGTTTGCATACTGCAGGGCAGAGCAGCTGTAATTGAATAGGGGTGGTTATCCATCTGAATGTGTACATCACGTCCCTGTTGTTGTGGTCCTGCGAGGTGTCCCATTTGGTTTCCTCCAGTTCAAAGTCAACCCGACGGGGAAAAAGGCAATATTTACATTTTTACATGAAATATGAAGTTCCCTGTGAATATTCCCGTTCGTGCTAAATGTTCTCTTGTCATTTGGAATCATTTTCTGCAAGTTAAAACTCAAAATATTGTCTAAAAACTGTGTCTGGAAGGGATGAATTGGATGTGCACTATTTTCTGTATGGGAAAATTTGCTTTGCTTTTGCAAGAAAGTCCAGAAAAAATCTTTTCACAAGAAAGAAAAGCCACATTGGAGAGAATAAAGGAGTAAAAATATTGTCATTTTACTAGCATATTCAAGAAAAGGCATCATCTTATGATGGGGTCACACATCCAAGAGATCTGCAAAACTTAGGTTGAAATATCCGCATTCGCTGGTTATCGCAGTGGCCCCTGCGTGCTTTCATTCCTCACTACGCTGGAAAAGGTTTAGATCAGTGTGAAGTAGGCCAACGAAGCGTAAATATCAAGTCACGTGATGCTAGCAAGGCTGTTCAGGAGCATGAGGCAGCTTTGTGTTGTTTTATTCATGCACGGCAGACAGCCCGACCCTCGCTCTGCTCTTCTCTGCTGGCCTCCGACTCCTCCTCCTCCACCACCACCGCAGCGGCTCCTGCCACCACATTCATCAACCAGCACCCCCAACCCCCAGCAGCGCCGGCCCACCCGAGTGCCTTTCCTCACCTTATCAGGTGCGAGAAGGATCTCCCAACACATGATTTGTCCTTCTGATTAGCAGAACCCACGGGTGGCGGATCTGACGATGTGTGGGTTCTAGAAACCCTTGCCCGCAGAACGTGACGGGTGTCTGTCCGTGTTGCCTTCTTACCGTCTGCACTCGTGACTGCGATGGGAACTCGCGAGGAAAGTCTTTGGGTGATAAATGGCCCAAGGGATGGCCTCCTGAGGGTTTGTTGCGCGTTTCATTAGTCACTGCAGGCGCAACCTAATTAGCTTTATGGGCGCTCGCTTGGCCGGTACCGGTAGAGATGGTCAGCGGCCTCATACGGCGCCGTTTAAGTCGACAACCCGTATGGCGAGCGACTACTACTCATGGACATCATCAAGTCCCGGTCCGCCGTGTTCTTGTAGCGGGCAAGTAGCTAGTTTCTGCTTACGTTGACGTCTGCCAGCCAGTCTGAGGGACGTCGACATAAGCGGGTTCCATTGTCGAAGCATTATCACTATAAATGAATAAATGATCCATAGAAGTAATAGTATTAGCTATAATATTAATAAATATTGACGACCGGTCCGGGGTGTACCCCGCTCCCCGCCCGAAGCCAGCTGGGATAGGCTCCAGCATACCCGCGACCCTAATGAGGATAAGCGGCATGGAAAATGAATGAATGAGTGGATATTTTAAAAATAATCAAATTAATCACAGTTTGTTAATGAATTAATCTGGATTAATCATCATACAGTATGTGCAAATATGCTGTTTTTTTACTGTATTTTATTGACAGTAATGAATTATTTATTTCGAGCCGCTCAAAATAAATACACATACAGATAGAAAACAATTTGGCTGGAAAAGGAGTAGGAAGAAGACAAGCTTATTGACACCCACCCCATGTTCATTACACTAAAGCCATATTATATTAACACAATATGCATGTTCAATATGCATTATTAATATGTTATATCCTGTACATTTTACTAATGCTAATGTGACATTTCTCATTATTCTACCGTCATCATATATCAACATATCAATCATGTATTGTAGCTAATTATTGGGTACATTTATTTATATATTTTTTTTTATGCATACAAGATATTTTGAGTAATAAATATAAAGGTTAATATTGTTGAGGGTAATAATATTTAGTTTGGATAGAACGTGTCCCGCATTAAGAGAGGCCAAGAGCTCAGCGGACCTGTTGCCAGAGAGGGGCCGGGCTCCAGCAACACCACCACTCTTGGCCAAGTGTCCTATGCTGTGCATGAAAAGAGACAAGATTTTAAAGGTCTGCTGCGAGAAGGTGGATGATCTCCTGCCCTAATGTGATGATTTTATTGTATGAGAAAACGTATAAACAAAGACAAAAACATGGCTATGCCATTTCTTTCATGTATAATTATTACCATCATCCCTTTTACCATCTATGATCCTGAATCAGGAATAAGGTTGTAAAATATGAATAATAATAATGATAACAATAACTGCAATGGACTTTATCTAGCCAGTAAATGATGCTTCCGAACACAGATAGAAATTGTAGACAAATAAGTGATAAGAGACAGGACAGTATTATGAATATTATTGTGCATTAACGGCTCCAAATAAGCAGGAAATTGAATTCAAAATCTACAACGTATCCGCGTTATTATGAGCAGCGAGGTGTTGCGTTCAAAGACGCCACATCGTTTAAGTTGTATTCCCGTTTTCAGTGTATGTTCTGGGATTTCCCAGCGTACCTAAATGCAGCAAATTCTTCTTCCGCATTACGCCGTACAAAGTGTTTGTCGTTGGATTTGGACCCCACACACACACGCGAATGAATTATGCTTCAAAAAGTGACGTCATTCATTCATTGGCTGAGTGGGTAGCATGTTGGCCTCACGGTCAGCTGGACCTCCTCCATTGCCCCCTCTGGAGATGTAGAGGTTGGGGGTGGGACGGAGCATCGTCTGCATTGCGCTCCCTCTGCTGTCCTTCATCCTCCTCCTCCTCTATGGATGGTATCGCTACCGAGCAGGAGCAAAGACGTCATCGCCGCGTGTCCCAATTTGTCACCGTCAGAGCGGGACCGAGCGCCGGGGGTCCGCCAGCGAGTGCCGGAGAAAGGAGGTGAAATGCGAGGAGGAGGAGCAGCTTTTTTCCGAAAGGAAAACCTCGGAATCGAAACGCTCCAGTAACTCCCGCTAACGTTTCTGCACGCGATCCACACCGGCGGCTGCTCTCGCCCGGGCTGTGATCTGTCTTCACATCTTCACGACATTGGCTTCCTTGAGTTCTTCAATTGTGATCTTGGTTTGCGATGAGTTCTCTCTTGGATTCGAGGGCGTTTCTCATCCTCCTTGCTTTCTTTGGCCCCATGGCGGGTCATTTGGCATCTGCACTCAATAGAAAACAGTTCGATAACAGATTTACAGGCACATTTTTGCCCAAACTTTTGCCCAAAACAGAACTGGGCCGCATGAAAGGCCGGTTTTGGCTTGGTCAAATCCGATTTGTTAGATTTTGTCTGTACATTCTTATTTCTAAATGGAATACGTTCATAGTTAGAGCATAGAAAGTCAGTTTAAGACCCTCTAAATATGTTTTTGTTGACCTTGCTAGAGCCCTCTAGACGTGACGTCATTTCGGCCGCTTGCACCCGCAATCTCGTCCTTTCGGTCTCTACCCAAAGCTCAGGACCGTAGGTGAGGGTAGGAACGTAGATCCACCCGTAAATCGAGGGCTTTGACTGATGCAGAGTCCGCCAATCCATCTCAGGTTCCATCCTTCCCAGAGGTACTCAAACTGCTCCACGTGGGGCAGGATCTCATCCCCGACCCAGAGATGGCACTCCACCCTTTTCCGGGCAGGGAACCATGGACTGGGACTTGGAGGTGCTGATTCTCGAGAGCGGAAGGTCACGGCTCGATGACGCCGACGGGAAAAGGCAGGGACCCCAGACGGCCCCCCCGGTATAGACCCCCCCATCCTGGCAGTCCAATTCCCCAACAAAGAAGCAGAAACGCCGTCGGATGTGATCAGCGAGAACATTCTCTTTATTGTTTATGTTTGAAAAATCAGAACAAAAAACTTTTTCGTTAGCGTTTCCGGCTTCTGTACAGGATAAAAAGAAATCAGTCGACTCTCAAACTAGAAAAACTCAACCAAAAGAGGAGGTTTACGATACAAATTAGTAGTAAGACATTGAAGTGCAATGGCGTAGCTCAGACGGGTTAAAAGTCAAACAAAAATACTTCTCTATTTTGCCAACAAACAGCATTTCTTTCTTTTTTTTTTTTTTTTTTTACAGATTATTATCTGATGTATTTAAACCTGTAAAAACATATTTACAAATAGCCATTATCTTTTATATATTTTTTTCTTATACTCACATATGTCAGCATCAGTAAAAAAAAAACCCAGACAAAACAAAAGCAAAAAAAAAAACAAACAACAACCAAAACGATGAACATCGACAACAGTATACGTTTTTGTTCAGATGCTGTCTACAGACTTGGTCCCGAGTACACGATGATATTTGGAGGAAGACAGCGTCTGACTTCCTGGGGAGATCACAACGCTGAAGGAGACAAGACTAACCCCTAAACACGAGAAAAACCTACGAGGCGCTTTTTCCGCTTTGACTGGCCTGACACTTTTCTTTCGGGATTACTCGTCGGAACCTGCCTGGAGTACTCTGCAAAGTTCTTGGACACGTAAACCTGGGGGGCTCGGTCCGAAAACGCCGTCCCGCCCTGATAAAACTGCTACAAACGCTGAAACACGTGGGGGACTTCGTAGGCGTGGTCCAAATATCGATACTACAGGTACCAAGGGTGCTATCAGTATCCGTATCGGATTGATACTACCTTAAATTGTGGTTATAATCACGATCAGCAAATTAAAAGCAAAATCAGAAAATCCTTGCATGATCTTCAGTATCACGATCAGTATCGATATCTGTAATTGCGGCCCTGTGCTTGGTATCGGTTTTTCCCACCCTGATGCAACTGCTAACACAGCTTCAAGCTACAAACGCAGAGACAAATGGAGGACTTAGGGGTGGGCGGTGTGATTCCCATATCGCTAGTACAGATACCACGGGCAATGATCTTCAGTATCCCCGATCAGCATCCATACCAATAATCCCGGTCCAGTATTTACTTGGCATCGGATCGATACCAACAGCAGCGCCCACCCCTAACTTCGAGTCCCCAAGCATGAAACTCATGAAACAGAACCTCCCGGGCTTGCAGGTTGCTTGCACTTATCAGAAGTTGGTATTTAAAGGGTCCGCTGATGCGACACCAACAACCGGGGGGGCGGGAATGAGCAACTTTACAGGAAAGAAAAAACACGAAACCTTTTCGACGCCGGGGCGTCTTTTTAAAGTCCACTGGATCCAAGTCAAGACTCGGCGGTGCTGCCGCTTGTATTTCTTCACAGTACTTTGACAGTAGAACACGACCGGTTGGAGCAAGGGTGTGGTCTTCCAGCGCCGCCAAGTGTGTCTCCACGGGAGGGAAGGCTGCGGTGCAACACACTGGTTTTTCCAAAACACGACAACAACAGAACAAATAAGGCGAATTTGTTTGTCAATGGACACAAGACACAAGCAGCAGTACTTGGAGGAGGTAAAACACCGCGGCTAACGAGCATGAGAGTATTCATACGAGAAGAAGTCACTTGTGGTGCTTTGATACATTCGGTGCCCGGTCATCATTTAGCCGCCAGTCAGTACCACGGACGTGATGACGTTTGTGCCACGCAGACTCCCCCTGCCAGATACTCGTCTGTCGCCCGACCATGACGAGGGAATTTCCGCAAAGTAAAATGGAATATTTTCGGAGTTCGCGTGGAAACCTGTTCACGACCTTCTAGATGCGGTTTTAACATCGCTGGAGCCCTCAAAATGTGAAATAGCACCCCTATAGTCACCTTTACACGCATATTACTCAATATATAGAAGACATATTTGAAGAAAATAAGATGTGTGTCGCTGTAAATGTGTTCCGATGCTAGGGGAGCCGAGTGGGTGGCGGACAGGAAGTGACATTTCTAGGTTTCAGGGTTGCGTTTTAGCTTGCCGCTATTGTGCCTGTTGTGGAATCACTGAAATTGTGAAAATCCTGTTGTCCCGCATGTCTCTCCTCCAACATTACAGTAACGTTACTGCCACCTGGTGACCAGCGCAGGATACTACACGTCCTCTCAACGCCTTCTATTTACTTGACTTCATTTAGACACTTTTATGCGTGAAAATGCTTCATTTAATAAAATACATGAGATTTGCTTCAATATTTAATATTAAAACTAATATTCAACTACAAAACAGCATGATTTATGAATAAATGTATTTTAAAAAAACCACAATAGCTGCGAAATTCCAAGCACAAAGTGGTGAGGGACTACTGTATATACGCTACATCAGGGGTGTCAAACTTGTGGCCCGCGAGATGACATTTTGTGGCTCCCACTTTAATATGAAAGTTTGTTATTGCGGCCCTCGAGTTTTACATGAATGGCACTTTTTACAGCGTTGTGTGCGGCGCTGATGAGCATACCAAATCACGGTGGGGTGTATGGCTCACAGGGGCGTGACTTCGACCAGGCTTGATGCAAGCAGAGAAACATTTTTCAGGGAGTGAAAAACTGATCGTTATTACTAGTTTTGCATCAAAAAGACGTTTGAGAAGATTGGATTTTTCACAATTTTTAATTTCAATTGCACGCGTGAAGGTGCGCCGAGGCCCAGCCTCTGCAAGACTCTGCCTCCAGTGGTTCCAAGGTAAGTTTGAGACCCTACTCTACATATTAGGGGTACACCATAATCACGATGGGTTGGTTCGTTTTGGGTGCAGAAAAGCAACAGAACACTTATCTCTTCTGTCAAAAGTTTAATGATTTTTAAAATAAAATGTAAAAATCAGCAAAAAAAACCCCAACTCGAATAAAAACGAAACATACTTTCACCTCACGTGGTGACGTTTTGTGGTTACGTACGCACGCCCGTAAGTGATTACGATCCTACGACGGCAGCGTGTCAAAGGAAAGGAAAGCCATCACCACGGAAGTCAAGCGAGACGCGGCAAATTGCCCGCAAAGGAGAAGAAGGCCGAGCGACATCGGCCGCATGCTCGGCCTAACCCGTGCGACTCTCACGACGGCGTCCATTACTGCAGGGGAAAAAGTGAAAAGTAGTCCTGTGCGCGGGGCGGAGGGAGGTTGGCGGAATGGCACGTAGTCGGAAAGACTTTGGCTCGTTTGAGGTAACTTTAAAACTTGAACCTACATTTTGTCTCCCAAGCAGACTCTTCTTCTGATTGCAGCTCATCAAAGAAAAGGAAAGTGACAAGCAGACCAAAGTTGGCCGCGTGCTTGGACTGTCGCGACCACCCCGAAAGATAAAGATGGCATCTTTGAGCGTAGCGCTCTCATTCCTGACTCTCCCTCCCTTGCAACGCCCCTTAAAGTGTGCACAAGTAAGGAGATTACCATTTCATTTCAATCTTGTATTTAGATAGAAGTTCCCATTCGCGAAAAAACTCGCCGAGACGATACAGATAAGTAGGAGTGCGGTGCGATACCAAGGCATATCAAGCCCAAGGTTCTGGACCAAAGAAATCCGATTACCAATACTGTTAAGCCCCTAAAGTACCGTATATACAGTAGTGCTCAAAATAATAACAGTCCAATGTGCCTAACCAGATGAAGTATATTTTTATTGCTCCATGGCAAACTATTTACCAGTAGGTGCAGTAGATTCTCAGAAAACAAGACCCCAAACACTATGGATTATGGAGGGGCCAGCCCAATCCCCGGACCTTCATCCAATGGAGAACTTGTGGGGGGCCGTCAAAAATGCTGTTTGTGAAGCAAAAGCAAGAAAAGTTGATGAATTGTGGAATGTTGTTAAAGAATGTTGGAGTGGAAGAACAGCTGAGTTGGTAGAGTCCATGCCACACAGATGTGAAGCACTCTGGAAAAACTGAATATTAGTTTAGTCCTTCACGGGATTGCCAAAAAGTTTGTACAAAATAGTTTGAGTGTGAGCGTGCCTATCATGTTTGTTTTCTGAGAATCTACTGCACCTAGCGGTAACTTGTTTGCCATGCAGCAATAGAAATATACCAATAGCAGTACTTGATCTGGGTATTGCACTCGTTCAACACTACGGTATGTATTGTGCACACAGTACAGAATCCAGTGCTTGCTTTCAACTGCCTTTTCCTCCACCGGGCATGGATGCTCACCAAAGACAAATTAAAAAAAGGTTGGTTGCCTAGCAAGAGCGGGCAAGGCTCGAGAACACTGGCGTGGCGAGACGGATGACGCTCATTTGTTCTGTCGCGATCTTCACCGTTTCAACAGCGAAAGGAGTGTCGACAGCGAGGAACGGCTCCCCAGAGGGCGGCTGGCGAAGAGGAAGGACGAGTGGGACTCGTGTGTGCGGCGGCGGGCACGTTTCCGAGACAAGAAATGGGAGAGTGGGGAGTCCCTCAGAAAGAGATCTGAAACGGCGAGCTGGGTGGCACAAACACAAATGGACTGCCGTCTTCAGGGCAGGCTTTCCTTCCCCGTCATCAGCCCGGACTGACACTGCGGCTCAAAGCGCTGCGGAAATGGAGCCTTCTGGGGCACAGTGGAACTCGTTTATGTCCAAACGGCTGATTAACGTTGACGCAGTTTTCCTTCAGTGAAGCTAACGTGCATGTTTTTGGAATGGGGGAGAAAGCCGGAGTACCCGGGGAAACCCACGCACGCACGGGCAGGGCAGAGCATGCAAACTCCACACGGAGATGCCCGAACGGAGATACAAACCCGGATCGTCCTGATCTCCCCACGGTGTGGCCAACATGCTAACCACTAGGCCACCATTCGGGGAAAAACCATGCATATTTGTTAACTGGGGACTCGAAATTGTTCACAGGTATGAGTGTTAGTGTGACTGGATGTTTTGTCTGTATGCGTCCAGGGAGCGCCTGGGTGGGATCGTCTCCGTCTCCAACACTTATCTGACAGAGCTGTGGTCACTTCCTTGCATGTCTTGCAACTAACTCATTCTTTTCTTTGTCGATTCATCTGAAACTTGCTGTTTCGAGTTGGACTTGACCACGATTTTACACTTGAAGTCCTTAATTGGATAATCGATTAATCGTCGATTAATCGTCGCAGCTGTATACAACAATAGAGCTTTTCCACGAGCAAACATCTTTCTTCTGGTGGCCACCAATCTTAAGAAAATGAAACGTGTGCATTTTGTTACTGGCTGTGGTGGAATTCTGGTCACGCTTTTGTTTGGAAGCTTACTTTGCACTGAACAGGAAGTTGCTGTGTGGAGGTTTTAATGCTGTGTAACTAGACAGTGGTTATGTTGCTGCTGTTGAAGTAAACAATACTACAAAACAACTAAATCACCCGTTTGTCTTAGAAATGACCACTTTGGGTCGACAAAAGCGGTCAACCATGACTGTCGATGTCGACTTAAGCGACCGCTTTTTAGTTACAATAAAAAGAACATGGTGGGACTCTGGTTGACATAAACAGGTGTAAAAGTCCAGGAGTAGCCCTGTGACTTAAACAACGGTGCAGCTAATTTATGGCTAAACGTTCCCATGATTTTTAAAGTACAGATTCAGGAAGTACTGTAGTGAAATGGATACTAAAATCGCACCTTCTGACAAATCTTTGGTAAATTTGATCAAGTGTAGGATTGTTACAGCTTGGACCTCACCAGCTGCTGAACTGAAAAAAATGTCTCACTCTTCTGAGCTAACGAGGGATGCTGGGAGCACCGTGTGTAGGTAGGATTGCAAGGTTTACAGTGTCTTTCAACATGGACCCCTGTGTATGTACAATCTTTGTTTTTTCAGAATCAGGCGCGCTCAACCGTCCGGATGCATCAGTGATTAATCAATTATCCAATTAATCGACAACTATTTTGGTACAGATTCATTCTCGTTTGATTGAAAATGAGTTTAGCCTCTCAAACACAAATATTTTAGTCGTCCATGAAAGCAGCATATGTTTGTGACAAAACTAAATATTTGCATGTTAGCTTTGACTTTGGAGAACAGCGATCAACAACTTTGCCTCGTTTCTGATATTATATGTATATGATATATGTTAAACCACCATCTCTTTGTGTTTGCTTCATATTGATTTGGTCCATCTAGGGCAGGGGTGGACAAACTTTTTGACTCGCCAGTAATTCCAATGGTCCACTTGTAATGATTTGTCTTATTTTATCTTTCAAAGTGCCGTACTACCTTCTATACGTGCTATATATGTTCATAAACAAAGGATGCGGTATACAGTATGAGCTATGAATGATAAAACGTTGACTATAATGGTGGTTCCCAAACTTTTTTTCAGCGCCCCCCACCCAAAAAATATGGTAATAATTAAACGTGTTCGTGGTAGCCCCCCCCCCCCGGCATCATAACGCCGGGTCCCCCGTAGTGGGCGCACCCCCAGTTAGAAAACCAGTGGACTATAGTATGTTAACGCCTCTTTACTACCCAGACAGTGCAGAGGGTCGGTTAACTTGCCTGTCACAAATGTGTTTTGATTAATCGATTAATCCAAACAACGAGCTTCAAATTAATCGACGGAGAAAACAATAGTCGGTCGCAGGCCTGAATGGGTCGTGTTAAGCGGGTTCCACTGTGATACTTTCCAATGGGGAAAAAGGGAAACTAAAACAAAAATAGTTTGTAATCTCTATCTGGGTTTTTATGAATATGCATAAAACAAAAGAGCCCTCTGACACACACACGCACACACACATCTGTAACCTTGCGCCACAAAACATGCCAGCCACCAGTCAACACTGAAGTTGTCTCAAATTTAGTATCGAACTTGTGTGGGTTTTGTTTTAGTTCATCCAGTAAAAATTCATCTCCAGGTTACTTGTTGGCTATTGGCTTGGGAAAAACTCCTCCATCCAACCATCGCTTGAGTCCAGCTCTGCCCCTGAACCATCACCTAATCCAAAGGCTCCTCCACTGGAGGGCCCGCCCCCATAACCATAGGATGACATGTCTTGATTGGATGTCCTTTGGTAGCCCTGTGTCTGACTACTTACTCCTGCTCCTGCATGTCCGTAAGGTCCGCCTCCGCCCCCAGCCCCTAAGCCCTGCCCCCCAAGGCCTGGCCCGAAACCTCCCATTCCAGTTGCCCCCGGGCCCATAACCCCTTGGTTTATTCCCTGGCTCATGACCATGGGTCGGGACTGGTTGGTCCTGGACTGTCCGCCCATGTGAGTGCCCATTGGGCCACCCATCCCCGCTGCTGGGTTGCCCACCCTGGGGTCCATCCCCTGCCCCATCCCTTGGCCAGGTCCTTGAAAGTGTTGCTTGGCCATGCGTGGGGGCTGACCTGTCTGCAACCCATAACCCTGGGCTGAGCTGAACCCGATCATGTCCCCTCCTGCTCCTGTAGTCCTTACGACGCCTGCCCCCATGCCTTGCAGGCTCTGTCCTTGCTGCTGCGGCCAGCCTCCTCCAGCCATTGCTCCGCCACCTGCTCCTAGCATATTTTGCAGTCTTTGTGCTTGGGCTTTGGCATTAGTTGGACTTTTGAGAGACTGCTGAGCCATGGGGTTCATTAACATCCCTTGCCCCCCATATCCTCCAGTGCCACCACCTCCAGGGCCCCCAGGCATCCCTCCAACCCCAGGACCTGCGCTTGCCTGTCGGGGCTGCCCTCCGGCTTGGTTGTGCTGCTGCGTGAGGCCGAGGGACACTTGGACACTTTGGCTCTGGTGTTGCTGCTGGTGGATCATTTGGCTCATGGAGGGGTTGAGGCCATAGAGAGAACCCTGGCTAGACCCCTGGGTGCTGTAGGGTAGACCCATGTCAGACTGTGGTCCTACAGAGCCCCCTTGGCCTTGGACGGAACTCATCTGGACCATCTGCTGCTGGTTCTGCTGCTGTTGCTGTAGAAGGCGTGCAGCACGGATGTTCTGGAGAGCTTGGCTTCTGGACGCCAGATCTTGAGGAGGACCTGAAAGATATATAGAACCTACTTCAGGGTTGTCCAAAGTTTTTCATTTACTCAATTTGCTAAGAAGTGTATGTTTATATGCGTGAGGTTTTTTGACACCGGTGATTATGGAATAGCGGTGGGCAATAAAATTTTGCTCGACTTCCATCCAAATCCTGCCATGCCAGAAGTGTTTGTACTTTCTTTCGTAATAGATGCTGGGTAGCGGCACGGTCGAGGAGGTCTGCTGGCGTGGAAATTGCTCTAAATCCTGTAATAAAGCGGTTTTTGACATCGTTCCACTAATCCCTCACCTCACAGCTGGGTGTGCAACAGCAACAGAGTGAGGAACAAAGAGGATCACACTCCACACTCTCAGGATGTGTGCAGGAGCAGACTTGGGGGTAACCGAACATCTTGTGCAACAGCGCATCCCTGCGCATTCGCAATTTCAGCATTCATAATCAAAACAGATCTATTTTTTTATTTATCGCAAAATTGACCGTTTTTTTCAGAGATTATAAATTGGCGACATCACGGGCGACAATGTACGGCATACATACCACTGGTAAAAAATGTTCTTTGTCTTTATGCTTCCTTTACCGTGTTTTGACATCAGGTGCTGGGATTTCCCACTTTGTTCGGCGACCCATGAACGCACCACAATTTAAACTGACTGAGTCCCAAAGATCTACTTATTTCTATGAACATTTATTCATTCATTCATTCTCTATGCTGCTTTTCCTCATTCGGGTGGCGGGGATGCTGGAGCCTATCCAGCTGACTTTGGGCGGGAGGCGGGGTACACCCTGGACTGGACGCCAGCCAATCGCAGGGCACATATAGACAAACAACCATTCACACTCTAATGGACAATTTAGAGCGGCCAATGAAGCTAACATGCATGTTTTTGGAATGTGGGAGGAGAGCGGAGTACCCGGAGAGAACCCACGCACGCACGGAGGAGAACATGCAAACTCCACACAGAGATGCCCAACGGAGATTCCAACCCTGAACCTCCTGACTGTGAGACCAATGTGCTACCCACTCGACCACCGTGCGGCCCTCCTTCTATGAACATAGAAAGCTGTCAAAATTAACGCGTTACACACCGTGCTTGGAGGAAGCGCCGGTGACTGTATGGACACCAGCGGGGGAAAATATTGAGCAGAAATGGAGAAAGAGGGTCTGTCGATTGGTAAATGTATCTTCACATCCCCTGGCTCTCACAGATTTTGTCGACTGAGCGGTGCAGATCATGTTCTGGATGTCACATGCGGTGCTACCTTGGCGTACCAGTTTAAGCTGCGAGCTACAATTTGGGTTCCCGTCTGTCATTGGGACGACCACGGCTGAAGTCAATAATGACAAAACAATGACAGGAACAACATCGTATTAAAAGGATAATATCAATACATAAACACCATCCACACAAATATGCACAGTAGCACTCAATGAGGTGATGAAATCTTACTTTTATGCATTCCCTCATCACCAGCATTTGGGAGCAAATATGAGGTGAAAGAAAAAGGTCATAGTAGTCTATCCGTGCACGGGAGAACGTTAGAAGGTGTGTTCAAGGGCCGTCAAACAACGTAGGACAAATTGCTGCTCGCACTAAACATTAAAAGATTGGGCGATTTCTAACTGTGGATTATTTTCCGAACACAATAGTGGCTATATTTACAAAATGGATATCCCTTTACAAAAAATGTGACGTGGTTATCGTTGTGGTCCGAATCGTCCACCACGGAGATTTACATCCCTACTTGCTGTAGATAAAAACTGATTTCTTTCAGCGATGAAATGCGATTAGTTGTGAGTTAACTGTGCACAAAATGTGATTAATCGTGACGATGATCAATTCAGCTGAACGCGACCAGGAAAGTAGTTGGACATAATTTGCACAATTCATGTATCAGTCCAGTTAGCGTTTGCTGTCCAGCATTGCAGGCCTCCAAGAAATGAAAACAACGATGCGACATATTCCACAGGTTCGATTGGGTTTAATTGCCAGAAACGGCTTTCGACTTGATTTTCCTCCTCGCTCGCCGACTATCCTTCATCTCCCCCCATCTTCGCTGTCGGTTCCTCTCCTCAGCCTCTCCACGTTCCAGATCATCTACCTATTCTTCTCCTTGCCGCCCACCCCCACTTCCCTCCTCTCATCCATGTCTGACTTCACCGGAACTCTGGGGGGGGGGGGAACCAGGACAGACAAGTTGCCGTGGTAACAAGCAGAGCAGGAATATTTGCATCAGAAAAAAAAAGCAGAGTGGGAGGCAAGAGGCACACGTGAACGCCAAATATCAAATCTGACAGACGCAGACGGAGACGATGCGCTTTGAATTCAGGAGGATGATCAGAAAGCGCAAGGATGCTCAGCTTGTTTGCGCCCTACAAACACAGCAGGCCGGCATTTTGACAGTATTATTCTCAATAAGGAGTAAATGTGAACGTTCCCTTTAATGCCACCGTGTTTTTTTTTTTGGGGGGGGGGGGGGGGGGGTCATGCGTGACGCTCAGTTTTCCAAGAAGCGGGAACAGATTTTGAGCACAAACTGACAAAAAATGGGGGAAGTTTTGCTTCAAAGCGCTCTCGTCACAGGACCCAAGGTGTTTTTAGTCGAATTGTCAGCAGAGTACGGCGAGTCCTAAACGCCACTTGCTGGACTCTGGAGGTATTTCTGCAGGTATCTCTTTGTGGTCGTTTATGCATGGTGGCATACCAAAGTGCTTTTGTAGACACCATGTTTTGCTTTCAACTGCAAGCTGAAAAATGTGGGCTGCGGGCTGCTGGTTGGCTGCGGCTACTTGGGGGGCTTGCGTGTTTGGACGAGTGTCAATATTGTTATTGATGAGCCATGAATTAGCCTTTGTGCTTGAACTGCTGTGTTTGACAAAGAGAACGGTGTAAAACGTGCATGTTGTGTCACAATTCCACGCCGCGGAAGTCACCGGGCCAAGGAAAGCGTATTTTTGTGCTTTAATCTTTATTAGTAACTAAAGTCACAGTTGGTGAGATGATTTGCTGGTAGAGAATGATATTTAAGTGATGTACAGTTTACCTTACCAACGTCTACTCTTTGTTCACATTGAGGTCATTGAGATGTTTGAGTAACCTTTACTATTGACGCAGACTTTCTATCTGCAATCAATTGCGGTTAATTACTTTTTAACTATGGACCCAATGCAATTAATCACGATTAAATATTTGGATCAATTGAGAGCTCTGCTTAAAACCTTGGTAAACACCACGCTTTTGTTGTCTCGGCTACGGTATGTTTTGGCTCGTTGTCATGCTGGATCCGCAACTCATCTTCCGCACCGAAGATTTCACGGGGACGGGGCTCAGTTGCTCAGCCCGTCAATGCGGTGAAGCCGTCCTGCGACCTAAGCCGGGAAACATCACCAAAGCAGAATCTTCCCACCTCCGTGTGTCGGTTATTCGGGTGTATTGTTTGGGGACCGCTCCCAACTCCCTTGACATCATTAGCCAGCTTTCCTGGGGATCAAATACTTATTTCGCACATTTATAAACTTTATTTCATGTTTTTCTGGGTGTTTTGCTGTTTTGGGTCTCTCAGTTGAAATGAACCTGCCATCAGAGTATGGACTGTAAGCGGTAGGCAAACTTAACAAAATCTGCAGCGGCTCAGATGCTGCTTTCCCTTTTTGTGCGGTATGCTTAACGTGGACTCAGTTTTAAGCGCAGCACTTTCTAACGATGGGACTGCGATCTTCGCTTGTGACCCGACACAAAATAGACCTGAGTGTACAAAAACCAAACACGATGGAGGACAATTAGACATCGGCCAGGTAAACTATCCATCACTCAAATATCATTCTCTTCAGGTGAAAATAGAAAAACCAAAACTCATAAAGGTTTGCAAAAACAGCCAACAACTAAGTGAAATGAAAGGCACTGCTAACTTCCCAAAAATGAAATGCTCAAGAAGGTCTAGCACGACAACGAGCCCAGACAACAAAGTCGCGGTGCTTGCCGAGGTTTTAAGCGGGGCTGTCAGTTGATTCAAATATTTAATCGTGATTAACTGCATTTGCTCCGCGGGTGATTTGAAATTAATCGCAATTGATTGCAGATAAAAAGTTTAAATCTATATCATGTTTACCTTTGAAAGATCATTTTAAAGTTTTTAACGCACCTTGCAACATTAAGTGCAGAGTATTTTCGCTTTGTGTACATCTTTGTTTAGTAGACCTTCTGGTTATTTAAACAAACCATCGAGCTCGGGGTCTGCTGGCTCTCCCGCCTTCGCCCCCACGTACTGAGGTGATACACCCCCCGGAACTAACAGCTTGTAATCCATCCATTCATTCTCTTCCGCTTGCCCGAGGTCGGGTTGCAGGGGCAGCAGCCTAAGCGGTGAAGCCCAGACAGCTGAGAGACATAGTCTCTCCAACACGTCCTGGGTCTTCCCTGAGGTCTCCTACCGGTCCAGAATCTCTCCTGGACGCCTCCCCAGGGATGCCCGAGCCACATCATCTGGCTCCTTTTAGTGCAGAGGAGCAGCGGTTCTACTCCGAGTCTCTCCCGGATGACAGTGCGTCTCACCCTATCTCTAAGGGAGAGCCCAGCCACCCTGCGCAGAAGACTCATTTGGGCCGCTTGTACCCGCCATCTTGTCCTTTTGGTCACTACCCAAAGCTCACGACCACAGCTTTTCATCCAAGCTTGCAAATCAGTGGCGAGACGGCGTGTGTTAGTTGGGACACTCGTTTGCCGAGAAGTACCTGCAGTGCATTTGACCATAAAAGCATGTACCGTGAGCCAAAATCAGCAGTGGATCAACCAGACGAAACTGGTCTTCACCCACGAGGTGTACGGAAAACCAAAAACATTCATGTGGAAAAAAAAGGTTGCAAGGGTATGGGAGTACGTGTTGGGTGTTTGTTCACCTTGATACTGACTGACTTGTGGGTAGGGATTCCTCTGGCCTTGGCCCATCGGCCTTGGGAGGTGCTGCTGTTGGAGCTGCGCACAAACACAAGTACAAAGATATATTACTTCCACGTACGCTTTATCGGAACCTTAGCTAGCACAGCTGTAGCAAATATACTGGCAAATATTGCCGAACGACGAAACACCATGATGAATACTCCCACGCCTCAGCGCAGAAAGGCCAAGATGTTCCCGCATCCGGGAACTCACCTGCTCGGCCAGAAGCTGCTGCTGCTGCCTCTGCTCTCTGAAGAGCTGCTGCTTCTGCTGCTCCATCATGTGCATCTGCACCCTCTTCTCCTGCTCCATCGCCATCATCTGCTTCATCATGGCCGCCTGCTGCTGGTTGCCCACGTAGCCCGGAGGCGGACCCGACCCCTGGTTGGGCCCCACCCCTGAAGCCACGCCACCTGCTGGGTGCGGGGGCGGGATGGAGCCCGGTGGCCGGGACATTCCCACCACACCTTGTTCCTGGAGAGACAGCGAGGAGGTGGTTGGTTCGTTGAGCTTGTCATCAATACGGTCGACAAATAAACAGATTTCATTTGCAACTTTTTCCACCTCAGGTTAAAAAACCAAGACAAATAAAGACCATAGGTGTGCAACAACAGGACCTTCATTTATTTAGTGACACTGATAGCAAGATGAACAAAACTGGAGCACATTCGCTGTTGGCACACATCAGAAAAGTGCACACAGATTAGGAACAACATGACACATTTTGCTGTTATGCTCAGTTTCCCTGTCAGTAAACAAATAAATGTGGATCGCCACAAACAGACTTTCGGCAACACGTCGCTCTTCTCTTCTGTGACCAAACGACAAAAAGAAGTGGCAGAAGAACGTTGATCTGTAGTTGTAAGCATACAGTGGAACCTTGGTTAGCGTCGTTAGGTCGACTCTAACCAAAACGTACTCTAACCAAATCCCTTTTTTCCATAAGAAATAGTGTAATTCCAAGTAATGTGTTCCAAAAACGCCAAAACACGTTTTACCGAAGAGTTTTACGTGCATAAGACAGTTGTCAATAAATATATATAATCGATGAACAAAAGGGTTAAATGAGCATTTCAGGTTACTTTTACTTTAATTAGAAACCTGGGTGTTGACAAAGACCCAATCTGGCAGCGTGATCCACAAGGACACCCCCTTCTCGTTTTGCCATGAGTTATTTCTTAAATTCAATCTTTCTCGTCTCAGGTCTCTGCTTTCCTTTTGATCACTGCTGAAAAAAAAACCCCAAATAGTGCCGGCATTTTGATAAAGAAACTATTGAATACAAGAATTAAAGAAAAAACATGATTCATGGATGTAAAACTATGACTGTCAACTATAAAAACATGTTTTGGGTTTCCATTTTTGAGTAACTGTGTCAGTTAGCGCAGAACTGTAGAATCCACCACTGATGACATCATAAACGTGTGACGGAGCTGACTTCCACTTCCTGTTTCCATGTTTTAGAAAGCCAATAAGATGCTAACAAGGATGTTATGTGATAGAAAATACAGGGCTTGTGTCAGTGTGACCATGGCTCAACACGAGAATGCATCGTAACTAGCTGCTAGCCACCGGGAAAGATATTCAACACATCAGTAAAACATAGGTACATTATCACAATCTAATTTATCGTAGTTATCATGTAGTGTCTAAAACTAGGACAGGAACAACAACAAATTTAATAGTAGTAGTAGTAGTGGTAGTAGTAGTACCAGTAAGTTCCTTGTAAAAAAGTGCGTTCAAGGACAAGTGGGACAAAACGCTGCTCACATAAAAGATGCAAAAACTGCAGGATCTCTATACGTATGTTATTGTTGGAATAAAATAACGGCCCCATATGTTCTATCTGTGATTAAGTGCGGTTAATTGTGAGTCGGACAAAATGCAATTAATCGCGATTAAATATTTTAATCGATTGACAGCCCTAGTAAAAAGCTAAAAGCGCGGCACTTTTTTGGCCAAGTTTTGCTCATTTCTGACGCCGGCTGCACATTTACGGCAAAAACACGGGTACGCATGCCTTTCCAAACATCCGTAGGGCCGAGTGTGCATAAAAGCAGCCGCTGATGCGCAAAAGCACAAGCGAGCGAGAGATCTACGGCCGCAGATTGAGCCAACATACTGTCCTTAGCCCTCACTATGCTGCAACGCTTGGTCCTTGCTGTATGCATTATCGCCCTATTAGCATATAAACCGCACTTCCCTCGCTAGTCGCCGTATGCTAATCTCTAATAGGACCAAATAGCTTGCATGGGCTGAGTGGGGGGGGGGGGTTCTGAATCGTTTAAAGGCTGAAAAGCCGAACATTGTTTGCATAAAAAAAAAAAACACAGGATGGGTAAAGAGAAAAGGGACGTTTGTAGGATTTGCACAGCAGGACGGTATCGGTGGTTGGACTTGGGTGGTCCAGAGCGTAAAAAACCCGGGGAAGTTCTGTCACCTCAGGCCGATGTGAAGCTGCAGTGCACAAGAGGCGTACTTCCAGGAACTCATCAACAGGTGGCAGTGGTGGCCTTCAAACTTCGGTGTGTGTGTGTGTGTGTGTGTTAGCAGATGGCTCAATCATGACGGCTCTGATCTACGATTCTGCCGTCTACTCCACACCAGCCTTTTGTCACATCTCTCTAAAGACGCCAGCATCAAACTCCTCTTCAATCATGTGGAAAAGTCGGGGTCCTGGGCGACCGAGGAGGATTGGCGCTACGTATGCACTCAATACGGTGCCGGAAGAAAGGCCGCCGAATGAAACGGGAGATGACTTTAGTCAGGAGGCGAGGAGAGGTGAAGATCAATGACGGCATCCGACCACTTTCTCACCGGAGGTGGGCACCAGCCCATCACAGGACGCATTCGGATGAAGCTGCCGTGTTTTCTGGGGCTGTGGGAGGAAAGCCCACACGCGCAAGCTCCCCGCAGAGATGTTCCGACGGCGATCCCGACCCGCATCTTCTGACTGTGAGGCTAACCGCGTGGTCGCCGCGGCAAGCAGCGGATGGCCGTCGGATCGGTAGCCGTGTCTTGGCGCACCACACGTTTTGGCAGACGGACCCAACTTCGCCCAGAACCAGGGTTTCCCGTACGCTCACTTATTTGCGTTTGAAAGATCGATTCCATCCTTTTAAACACATTATAATAGGACTGCCCACCTGGGTGCCCGTCCATCGCTCCCTCGCTCTATGGCCGTTTTTTAAAATGTACTTAAAATGCATATTTAAACACATGCTGGGTATTTTTTACCCCGATGACGCATTTTCAAGCATAAAAATGACAAACAGTACCAACCATCAAGCCCACCAGCGTGCGGGTGCGGTACAGTACGTGGGTCACGAGGCGTCAGGAAATGTTCGGCCAGACCTGAACTACCGGCTTTTACTGCACAACAATCATAATAACGACGCTGAGGTCATAGTCCGACTCAACTCTGATGTCACTTCCTGCCTGCCATCGATTCTGCTCGATTCATTTGTCCATTCGTGTCTTGGAATTTTCCTCTAAGGCGACAAGATTTACTCTACAAATGGCGTCGTTCGTTCCAGCCCTGTACAAAGTGTCCTTGCCCGTTTTTGAGCCCTGTGGGACACCACAAGCAACGTCCAAGCATGAGGTCGAACGCGCCCCCACCTTCACCGACAGTTTCCCATCCCTTCAGCAACTACGTGTTGATTACAGCACTTTGTGTTGGTATCCGGTGGTATCTGTATCGCTAGGAAAGGAGGATCCGTCTGTTAGTGGCAGGAAGGGAGGCAGAGACGCTACAGCAGGTAGCTTGTGGAGGGGTGTGTGTGTGTGTGTGTGTGTGTGGTGGGGGCTGTCCGTTTTATTGGGTTAGGAAGCTGGCAGCGCCCCGGCAATTAGATTACACGTGAAGCAGGAAGCGGACTTCATTTCATTGCTATCTCTCAGCAAAGCAGATAAGTGTGTGTTTTCGTTCGGTTTGGTATCAGTGTTAAGAAACTGCACACACACACACACACACACACACACGCCAGGTGGGGATCAGATGCTTCTTTACACTGCAGGTCCAATCAAGTTGAGTAATGGAAGAGTCCTTCCTTTGACTGCTGCTGCACGCCATCTTTCATGACGCTTTCTGCTGCCGTCTGCACGTTCAGGGGTTCTGTTCTGCATGCGGACGGACATACACTCCAGCAACCTTTTGGGTCACCCAACCCTCCTGCCATCTTGGCGCTGACCACTGATCCACATTTACAATAAAGGCAACGGTTCCCTTCTACTCTACCCTTCTCTCTTCAATCGCCATTGTTCACTCGCCACACAATCCAGCTGGAACGCCTCACACACTTACCAAGCACATTGAATGTGTCAAACCTACGGGTCCACCTACCACTACTGAACGATAACGCAAGATGGTCCATGAAGGGATGGAATCAGAGTCACGGTGTCGCCTTTAGCCTGCCAGCTTGCCTGTCAATTACTGAGATGGAGAATCTCCTTTTCAAAAGCGACCTGGCCAAGAGGCATTCCAACGCAAATGAGTAACAAGGTAAAGTGAGAAGAAGCGCCTGATGCCTTTGAGTTCCTTCGTTTTAAGCTCTCATGACGGAGAGTTCCATGCATGAGGGGCAGCCAAACAGGCTCCTTTGAAAAGACGACCGACGGTCAGCGTACAAAAAGCCAGTAATGATTCCGAACTGGGTAGGATGGGACCATCCCAGGCCGTGGAGGTACTAGGCTAGCCCAGACAGGGGTCGAGAACCTTTCGGGCTAAGAGAGCCATGAACGACAAACAGATTTTCAAATGTGTTTTTTGTGGGAGGCATATCCTATTTTTGAAAAACTAACTAAAAGCGTCCCAACAATTTTCCAAAGTCTCCGAATTGGATGGAGGAAAGTGCTGGGAAGGTTTTATATTTTTAACACTGTCATTCCTGTCATGTTTGACTTTAAAATGTCAGCCCAAATATCACAAAAACAAAAATTACATTTTCTATTAAGGCTGTATTCCCACAATATTTGTACTCTATTCCCAAATCCATTTTTCCCCAACCTAACATTCCAAAAATTACAACTTTATAGTGTTTTGTTTGTTTTGTAATATTGCGACATTTAAAAACTAAAAATGAACTCTGTTACTAAAATGACTATTACTATATAACTCATAATATCCCAATTCTTGGAAAATTGTGACTTTTTTCTCCTAATATTTTTGACTTTCTACTCGTAGAATTACAGCATTTTTTTCAATTTCTGATGTTTTTTTTCCCCGACATTCCTCCTAAGTATGACTTTATTCCAGTAATATTTGGACTTTATTCTCCTAATATTTAAACCCTTTCCACAACCTCATTTTTATTTCGCCTAATATTTAAACTGTATTTCCGGAATGTGCCGATGAATTAGTCGGACATACGGAGAAGGATACCCATCTGCCCAGTTCCACAGAGCTTGTTGTAGTAAGAAGATATATAATAAGGAAGGAAACCAAACAAGAACTATCACGCCTAAAAGCACAAGCAAAACTGTCAAAACCACCAATACAAAGTACAACAAGCAGCCAGACTCCCTGCCTGTTGCCATCTTGGATTTACTTGGTACGTCGTTAAGGCCATCAAAAAACCACAAGCACGTCCCCAGTGAAGCATAAAGACATAAAAATGGTGGGCACCATTACCCCCTTATGGCGACTGAGATGCCATTTCTGCCTTTTTGCAGATAAAACTGGAAAATGGACTACGCGGAGGGTACGGGTCAAACGCGGGGCACCATGCGGTGCCACTTGCTGTTTTTCCGGAAGTTTTATTCCCACTGCCGTGACACCCAAACAATATCCATGTTATCCCGCCCGCTCACTTTCTGTGCCGGTATCGCTCATGAGGCTCATGGTACCGTTTTTCCTTCACCAGAAGAACCAATTATTTTTTCTTTTTTACTAAGTATAATCCCTCAAAAGGAGTTCAATTTACACTCCGTTGCGTAGACCTCGGACCGGGTCACGGTTGCAAACGGGTTTTTGAAAAATAAGTGTATAAACAGGAATCCTGCAGCATGGAAACTCACTTATCACTGTCGGGTCTGGAACCAGTTGACCGTGATAATGGAGGGATTGCTGTAATAAGAAGAACATGGCGGACCAGGCAGGACTTGATGTGTTGGTCTACATAGACGGGTGGTCGACCTAAACAGCACCCACTTCAACGGGTTCCGCCGTTCAGAGTAACTTAGTAGCGCCTTTGGCGCTGAACTGTTTTTTGTTTGGATCAGAACAATTTCCTCTCATCGTTGCTTCGTTTGAATGTATACGTAATTTTAGGTTACCATGTCGACTAAAATCAAAGAACCGCTCTGCAACGATCCACAAAGGCAGAAGAGATGCGGTACCGGCACATCCACGATACCACCGAGCAGATGGTAGAACCAGACCTGACGATATTCAAATATCCCCGGAGCTCCGTGTGTGAAGAACACATCACTTTTGACCCACACACCCCCAACCACAAGGACACGAGGATGTATGGAAGCAGAGCCGCCGTTTCCTCGTGTGAAGAACATATCCACCCACCGTTCCACGCTTTGAACCAGAACCCGCCTGTTTCTAGACTGAGCAGTTTGCATAGATGAATTAGATCCACGACTCCGCCCAGAAATGCTATGAAATGCTCAACTCGAGCAAAATACACTCAAAAATGTAAATCCAACACTCCCACTTTCCCTGAGTTGAAATAAAAGATGTCAAACCTTTTCTACGTACACGAACGTCTGATCTCTCTCCAATATTGTACATAAATTGTCTCAATCTGCATTCATAATTCATCCACATATGGAGATCCTCATTCTATTCTGACTAGACGGCACAGATAGCAGAGTACGAAATTACACAACAGCAAAGTACGAAAGCAAACAAGAGCAGAGTACAAAAGTACACAAGAGCAGAGTACAGAAGTACACAAGAGCAGAGTACAGAAGTACACAAGAGCAGAGTACAAAAGTACACAAGAGCAGAGCCAAAAGCACACAAGAGCAGAACATGTAAGTACACAAGAGCAGAGTACAAAAGTACACAAGAGCAGAGTACAAAAGTACGCAAGAGCAGAGTACAAAAGTACACAAGAGCAGAGTACGAAAGCAAACAAGAGCAGAGTACAGAAGTACACAAGAGCGGTGTAGATGAAAAAACAAGGTAATATTAATTATATAAAATTTATATACATTAATTACTGTTTGCAGCCGTGCACATGTGTACAAGCCACAGGTTTATTGCACAGTTATTACACAGTTTGCTCCATGTCACAGCATTATTGCGTAACCTGCAAAAACGAGCAGATTTACGGCACCGGGTCACCCCTAAAAAAGCATAACAGGGAAAAAGAAAGCAACTTTCGTTTATATGTTGACGTTGCACGGATTCCCAAGTATCTGCTTTTCTTTTACTCACGGCTGCAAAATCACCCAGCATGCATTTGTGCCAGCATTTGACAAAAAAAGGTGAGAAATGACGACGAACCCAAGGTGCCAAAAAAAAAGGGTAAAAAAAAGGAAATGCTTGCATCTCGCCAAGGTTTTGCGTGATCTAACTAAATATTTAACAGGTCACAGCTTGCATTTCCGCTTCCCTCACTGGACCAATGCTGAGGTACAAAGTGATACTGCAACTATAGGAACACGTTTACAATTCCGTGATGGTTATTTGGCTCCATCCATTTTCTATGCCGCTTATCCTCATTCGGGTGGCGGGGATGCTGGAGCCTATCCCAGCTGGCTTTGGGCGGGAGGCGGGGTACACCCTGGATTGGTCGCCGGCCAATCGCAGGGCAGACAAACAAGCATTCAAACTCTAATGGGCAATTTAGAGTGGCCAATGAAGCTAACATGCATGTTTTTGGAATGTGGGAGGAAAGCGGAGTACCCAGTAAAAACCCACACACGCACGGGGAGAACATGCAAACTCCACACAGAGATGCCCAACGGAGATTCCAACCCTGAACCTCCTGACTGTGAGGCCAACATGCTACCCACTCGACCACCGTGGGGCTGCATACGCTAAAGAAAATACAAAATAAAAGCACCCAACAGGAAATGTCAGGAGGCCGTTTCAAACACCTGCTTTTTGGACTTTCAAATTGAGCAACGTTTGAGGGAACGCAAATGAAGATGCCATCCCTGCTTGGATAACGAGCGATGCGATGGCTAATCATTTCCCGCCGAACGTTGGCGGCTTAGAAGCGGTTCATTTACCCGCTTCGCTTATGGTTGCACCCGTCGTGCCGATCATTCGCCGGGATAAGATAGGAGGGGGGGGGGGACGTCATCTGGGGAAGGGAAGGGATGAGCTCATCGGTGGCCGGGGGAGCGACGGTGGTGAGCGTACCGCCCTGAGAGGGACCAGGTGCTTCGCTAAATCACCCTGGAAACGGTCGCCATGGAGACCTTAAGGAGACGCGCCGTTTGGAGAGATGTTTTTATTGATGGCGTCTTAGGTGAAGGAAGACAAGACATTGATGTGTTGGTGTCACCAAAGCTGCCTTTACGTATCATAACCATGCACACACTATGTACTGTATACATACTGTACTATACTATTGTACTACATACACATGCACACACCATGTACTGTATACATACTGTACTATACTACTATACTATTGTACTACATACACATGCACACACCATGTACTGTATACATACTGTACTATACTACTATACTATTGTACTACATACACATGCACACACTATATACTGTATACATACTGTACTATACTATTGTACTACATACACATGCACACACTATGTACTGTATACATACTGTACTATACTACTATACTATTGTACTACATACACATGCACACACTATGTACTCTATACATACTGTACTATACTACTATACTACTGTACTACATACACATGCACACACTATATACTGTATACATACTGTACTATACTATTGTACTACATACACATGCACACACTATGTACTGTATACATACTGTACTATACTATTGTACTACATACACATGCACCATGTACAGTATACATACTGTATACACTATGTACAGTATACATACTGTACTATACTACATACACATACATCATGTACAGTATACAAACTGTATACACTATGTACAGTACTGTACTGTATACATACTGTATACACTATGTACAGTTTACATATAGTACACACATACACCATGTACAGTATACATACTGTATACACTATGTACACTATACATACCGTATACACATACACTATGTACAGTATACATATAGTACACACATACATCATGTACAGTATACAAACTGTATACACTATGTACGGTACATGCACTGTATACATACTGTATGCAGTATGTACAGTATACATACTGTATACATATTGTATACACATACACTATGTACAGTATACATATAGTACACACACACCATGTACAGTATACATATAGTACACACACACACCATGTACAGTATATTTACTATATACACTATGTACAGTATACATAATGTATACATAATGTATACACTATGTGCAGTACATGTACATTATACATACTGTATACACACCATGTACAGTATAGATAAAGTATACATTAGGTATACACTATGTACAGGATACATAAAGTACACACATACACCATGTACAGTGTACATAGAATATACATTAAGTATATACTACGTACAGGATACATAAAGTATACACATAAACCATGTATATATAGATCAAGTATACATAAAGCATACACATACACTATGTACAGTATACACACAGTATACATTAGGTATACACCACATACAGCATAGATACGGTGTACATAAAGTACACACGTACAGCATGTGCAGTATACAAATACACCATGTAGAGTATGCGTGTAGACTGAAGGAGGAAGTATTTGAGGTGTTTTCGGAGAGATGGCTGCAATTGGGCTCCAGGCCGTGGAGGAATGATGATGTTCCTCACGTCTGCTTGGCTTCCTTCCTTGCGTCTTGTTAGGACAGGAAAAGACCTCGTCTTCAATTTCCTCCTTCACTTGTGTTCCTTTTGTTCTCCTCCTCATCATCACTCCTTCCTACCGCCCGCCCCACCCGCACCATCCATCACTCATCTCCATTCCAGCCAAGCCCCTCCCTCACTCTTCTCCATCCTTGCCCTTCCTTCCTCCCTCGTCCACCCTTACATCTCCATCCATCTTCCTTCTGCTTCCGTGAACCCCGAGGCTCCTCTCTCATCTCTGATTGGCCGGCGGCGGATCTCTCCTGCGTTTGATTTCACCCTCTCACCCCTCATCTGTCCAACGTTTGCATTTCAGCTCGTTCCTCTCTTTGTCTCCGCCTGCGTGGCGGATGCTCTTCTCTGCCGCTCTCTCCAGAGAAGCCATTAGGTGCTGGCGCGAGGCTATCACTCTTTGCTTCTCTTTTTCTCTCTGCCCGCCGTGGTCTCAGGGCAATACCCCCACCCCCCTCCCCCCGCCACCATGTTGATTTCTCCCGCCCGTTCGTCTGCCCCCGCCTTTCCATAACTCGGCGAGATGGACGTCTCCGTACGCCGTGTATGGAAACGACTGTCGTTCACGTTTGCGTGCAAGTGAAGCCGTTCGGCCTCCCAAAAAAGTACCGACACGGTAAAGTCGCGCGTGCGTATCGGCAAGACCGGATACCAACGTTTGCATTCCTTTTGTCTTCCGGGTTGAGCCGCACCTTCAGCCATCCTCACAGCGCACGCCATTAATCCTTCCTCCTCCGCAGCCTCCCTCTCCGACACGCGGGAGAGGCAGACATGTGGAGGGAGAATGACCATTAACTCCAAGCCAGCATCTCCGATAATTCCACGGGCAGCCTATTATCCGCAAAGAGCCAAAATGGCCTTGGGTAATATGATGAAATCTGCTGTAAAAAGTGGAAATGGGACTAAAAGCGTAAGAGTGTGGAAATACCGCCGCTCCTGAGCGGCTTTCTCACATTATTGCATTCCTCTCATTTGTCCCTCTCCCTGCCTCCCACATCCATATTTCTTTTGGGATTATCTTTCTCCAGACTTCTTGATGTTCCGCTATCCCGATGTGAGACAAGAACACACACGTCTTTCCCTTTTCCGCGCGTTCCAGACCGCCGCCTCGTGCCGGCGGTTTTTCACTAACAATGCAGGTCTTCCGCCAATGGAGCCGACATCCCAAAAAAAAAACCATCCAAAAACCTCCGGCAACGCTTTATATGCCGCATCACGCCGAGTCTTTTCATCTGTTTTTGTTTCTTTAAAGGCACAGAAAAGAGAACGATGTGCGTTTTCATGTCTCACATACGGATTGTGGCAAAATGATTTTAAAAAAAGTGCATGATAGTTCCACATGCAGGCCAATGTGACTACCCAGATGAAGTACTGTTATTAGTATAGTTTTATTACTACATGGCAAACCAGTAGGTGCAGTAGATTCTCAGAAAACAAAGAAGACCCAGCATTCATGATATGCACGCTTATAAGGCTGTGCAATTGGCCAATTAGTTAAAAGGGGCGTGTTCCAAAATAGCAGTGTGGCATTCAATCAGCGATCAATTTAAGGCCCCTATTTAAGGATGAAAGCAGCACTTGTTGAACATCATTTCTATTTAAAAAGCCTGAGGAAAATGAGTCATGTTCAGAAGAACGGCGTACTTTGATTAAAACGTTGATTGGAGAAGGGAAAACGTATAAAGAGATGCAAACAATTTTTGGCTGTTCAGCTAAAATGATCTCCAATGTCTTCAAATTGAGAGCAAAGCCAGAGACACGAGGCAGAAAAAGAAAGAAAGCTATCAAAATGGATGGAAGAATAACCAGAATGGCAAAGGGTCAGCCAATCATCAGCTCCAGGATGTTCAAAAACAGTCTGGAGTTACCTGTAAGTACTGTGACAGTTAGAAGACGTCTGTGTGAAGCTAATCGATTTACAAGAATCCCCCGCCAAGTCCCTCTGTTAAAAAAAGGCACGTAGAGAAGAGGTTACAATTTGCCAAAGAGCACATCAACTGGCCTAAAGAGAAATGGAGGAACATTTTGTGGACTGATGAGAGTAAAATTGTTCTTTTTGGGTCCAAGGGCCGCAGACAAACTCTAAATTGAAGCCACAGTACACAGTGAAGACAGTGAAGCATCTTGATATGGGCATGTTTTCCTACTATTTATCCCATAGCAGGGATCATGGATCAATTTGCATATGTCAGAATACTTGAAGAGGTCATGTTGCCTTATGCTGAAGAGGACATGCCTTTAAAATGGCTGTTTTAACAAGACAATCACTCAAACACACTAGTAAACCAGCAACATCTTCTTATGTTCTTATGTTATGGAGGGGCCAGCCCAATCCCCGGACCTTCATCCAATGGAGAACTTGTGGGGGGACATCAAAAAAGCAAGAAAAGTTGATGAATTGTGGAATGTTGTTAAAGAATGTTGGAGTGGAAGAACGGCTGAGTTGGTGGAGTCCATGCCACACAGATGTGAAGCACTTAGAAAAAACTAAATATTAGTTTAGTCCTCCACAGGATTGACAAATCCTACAAACAAAAAAGTTTTGTAAAGTCAACGGCAGACACTGCTATTTTTTTTAACACGCCCCTTTTAACTATTTGGCCAATTGCACAGCCTTAAGAGCGTGCCTAACATGAATGCTGTCTCTTGTTTGTTTTCTGAGAATCTACTGCACCTACTGGTAACCAGTTTGCCATGCAGCAATAGAAATATACTAATAACAGAACTTCATCTGGTTGGTCACATTGGAGTCCATCCATCCATTTTCCATACCGCTTATCCTCATTAGGGTCGCGGGGGGTGCTGGAGCCTATCCCAGCTGACTCATTTGTGGTGATTTCCGCAAGGTAGCATTACTTTTGTGTACAAATGAAATTCTTTGTCGTTGGAGCATAATAAAGTCAGTTTACGACCTCCCAAATTCATTTTTAACATTAACTAGAGCCGTTTTCGACACTCCTTTACACCCCCCCCCCCCTTCTAGCCAATATTGTGGACATATAAGACATAATAAGAGAAAATGAGACATAAAAAGGCGTAACATGGACATTTGGAGAATCCCTGTCCTTTTTGACTTCAGACAGCACTTGCTGTGGTGGCTGTTGTCTCCCTAATGTAACGACATCTTTGATGTGTTGATGTCTAAATGCTGTAGTATATTTTAGTTGATCGAGCCATCTTTTTTCTGAAAGGTGCTTATAAAAACTGTTTTTTTTGCTTAACAACAACAGGGCGGACTCAACCAGGAAACAGCCTGATTTGTTAGTGGATATAAAAGACGGGATAGAGTAAAGCTGCAAAATGTGAAGCACAAAGTTACTGTACGGCAGAAGCCGAGTACTGAAAGCACAGGCCCTGGGTTTCAGTGAGCGCTCATGACTGCCCCCTGCTGTTCAAATTCATATAAAAGTCGTTGGAGAGATAAACAAAACAAAAAACGGCCTTGTAAATATTGAAACAAGAGGTTGCATTTTGGGCCCCGATGTTTGGCTCCTAATGCATAGTACCGCCTGGCTACCAGCAGAGAGACATTTCAATACCACAACGCATGGAGTCGCGAGAAGGCGGTACGGGAGGGGTGGAAGAAAAGCATGATCACAGAAGGAAAACGGTCATCTGCAGAAGAGAAGGGGCGGGAGGGGGCGAGGGAGGGAGGAAAACACCGGTGGAATGATTTCGGAAGGAGAGGACTATTGGCCGACTGAGATGGATGTGTAAACAAACACTGCCTGGGGGGGGGGGGGGGGGGGTAGTCACAGGGCGAGACAACAAGCCCCCGACCTCAAGGAGAGAAAAGGGAGTTTGGGGATAAACACTTTCCGAGACAGACGTAGAAAGGAAACAGGCCGTGCGACGCGAGAAAGCCATCAAGCGGAGCGTGACATTTAAGAACGGGACAAGGACTTGTGCTGCACGTCGACCGCCGACAGCCGAGACGCCGAGGGTGTACTCGCATCGTGGTGGGGAGTGGTTTAAACACCCCGGACCAGTTTCCCAACCTTCTTGCTGACTGTCTCGCAGGAGAAAGCAGTTGTAGAGCCCACGGCCCTTCTTAGCGTCTGGCGTAACACAAAGTGAATAATTTACGTTTTTGTAGCTATTTTCTTTGCCCTGCGTGACCCCCGGCACACACCGTACTTTGAGGAAACGCAGGGTGGCGCTTGTGGAGCCACTGGCGGGAGAAAATGTTGAGCAGAAATAGGGAAGGAAACGGGATTTTGATTGGTCAATTTAGCTCCCAAGCCCCGTGGCAGATGGCTCTCGTAACGAGACCAAAGTTACTTGTACCGATATGGCCTATGAGGACAAGCGAGAACTGACTGGAGCGCTGCCGGGATCGTTTTACTGACATGTACGCGGTCGTCTCCTGGCATGTGAGAGTCCCGACCAACGGCTGATTTTTTTGCTTTGAACGGCAAAATGTAGGCCATGAGCTGCTATTTACTGGCAGGCGTAGGCAAGGATAGCTATTTGGGGGCTTGTGTCTACGTGACCCTAGCCATAGACGAGAATGGATGCAACTAGCATTAGCTGCACACCAGCTAGTCACCGGGCACGATTTTCAACACATCAGTAAAACAAAGGTAGATTTTAGCCGTCTTCATTTATCGTATTTATGATGGATTGTGTGATAATGACAGGAACAACATCAAATTAAAAGTTTGTTTTTCAAAAAGAGCCCCCGCACAAATATGCACATTGGCACTCAATAAGGTAATCTAATCTTACCGTTATGCATTGCCGCATAGTAGTACTGAGAGGGAAGAAAAGGGGTACAAATATAGTATAGCAGTCTCTTTGTGCAGCGTGGGACAAAGTCAGATGGTGCGTTCAAGGACCGTCCAACAAAGTGGGACAAAACGGCGCTCACATTAAACATTCAAACACTGTGGGATTTCTAACTGTATGTTACTGTTTAAATAAAACAATGGTTCCTTTCTCCAAAATGGATATCTCTTTTTGAATTTTGACACAGTTATGATAGATAAAATCATATTTCTATCTGCGATTAAGCGCGATTATTATGGGACAGTGGACAAAAAGTGATTAAATACTACGAATGTACTGGCTTGCTTACTTATTTACTATCTTGGAAATGAACTGTTTCCACGTTGGGTGGGAACTCCAGCCCTAAACAGTGACTGGACTGTTCTGTAACGTGTTCTGATTCGATTCCTTTGCCCCATACACAACTGCAACAATTATATGCGATCTGATGCCAGCTTCTGAAATGTGAATATATTTCTGTTTCCGTAGTCATCCATGAAAGCAGACATATTATATTTGCGTTTTAGGAAAAAACGAGATACATGATTTTGGAAAAGAACGATTGACATATTTGCGTCTTTTCTGATACGTGATAAGTGTTCGGGTTTATTCACCCGTTTTCTGCAGCACTTGTCCTCATTAGGTGAGCCGGAGCCTATCCCAGCGGTCAGAGGGTCCCGTTTTTGGGGCGTACGAGTAAATACCTGGAGAAAACGGGACTCTGGGAAACGGGAATCTGGTCGGCCTGTGCAAGCAAATTCAAGTCTTCACGGTCGCCCATCCATTTTCTTATCTTCACTAGGGGGTAGGCTGCAACCTATCCCATCTGACTCGGGGCGAGACTGCTCGCCAGCCAATCGCAGGGCTCACACGGACAATTTTACCTCACGTGCACGTTTCTGGAATGTGGGAGGAAACCGGAGTACCCGTGGGGTACTACCCATGGATACGAACACGCAAACTCCACGCGGAGATGCCCGATGGAGATTCGAACCCAGATCTCCTGACTGTGTGGCCAACATGCTAACCACTCGGCCTCCGTGCGGCGTCTTCACGGTCATAAGAGGCCGAAAAAGAAGTTACTAAAAAAATGAAAAGAATTTGTCACTAATGGTAAATATTATCAGTCATTAATGCACTAATTTGCCGGATCTCCAAGACCACGAAGATAAGTTGGGGACGTTTTGGTCGGGTAGCAAATACAGCGGAACCCGTTTCAGTCGTTCCCGTTTACCTTGGCTTATTGATTCAACGACCTACATTGGATTGGGTTTAGCATCTTTAGCGTCCTTTTCTTTTTCTCCATGCAGGTTTCACAGTTGCGGCTGGAACCCCAAACCTGCACCGAAAGGCCACTGCAAAAACGAGCCCCCCACGCTTGTTGGCAAAGAAGGAGGCCGATCAGAGAGGAAGTGATAGCTCGCAGTCGGGCGAGGTACGGCACGCGTCAGGGGCGAGGTACGCCACGTGTTAGGAGCGTGGCGCCCGATGGCGCGCACACGCCACGGTTAATGGTTGCCGGTGGATTGGCGCGCGAGCGAAGGGGCAAAATGAAAGGGAGGGGGTTAAGTCGTCGAGAATGAAGGGATTAAGACCTCAGAGGAAGAGAAGAGACGGAAGGAAAGTAGAGCAGCCGGCGTGGAAGCGGTGAAACGCGCCATGCTGCTGTTAGCGAGTGATAAGAAACGCTACAGAGGCCACCATGAAGCTAATGCCACCGCTTGTTTGATTTCCTTTCCGCTTTTACGGCCGTCCGTATCCTGCAGGGATGTCGGAAACAACGAGCATGTTCCTCTACAACAGGGATGTCCGCGTTTCCTCCAGCAGAGATATGAACCCAGATCTCCGGACTTTGAAGCCATCCTGCTAACCACTAGGCCACCGTGTGGACCAAGAGCAATCCGATGTAGGTTAATACGGTCTATGCTAAGCTAGCCGAACAAAACATTTTTTGCTTTGCGTCAGTGGTGTGGAGTCAGGGCCAGAAAAGCCTTCTCTGCTGGCCTAACCGCCATCACAAGCGCTGGCCTACATTTACAACTTCAGTTCCCGTATTTGTTCCGTGAAAATGTATTCGTTGATTCCCAACAGTCTATTTTCTTTTTCTGTTTTGTCAGCTTCTATGTGTATCCATTAAACATAACAATCTACCCAGGGCCTTCAGAATCAGGAGTGCTGGCCCACGTCACATACGCACGATTGGCAGTAGGTCTGTTTTTTAACCAGACCAACTTCAGATTCACCACGTGAGGTACTGCGATAACCTCAGCACTTCTCAGTTAAGATGTGGATGTTTTGGTCGGATAGCTTAGCAAATACTGTGGAACCCGCCGAAGTTGTTCCGCTTTATGTTGGCTTAAAACGGGTTCTACTGTAGTGACCTGCAATAGGTTGGGTTTAGCATCTGTAATGTACAAGAGCTATCAAAGTGGCCCTTTTATTTTTCTCTATGCGGTCTTACGCTATTAGCAATAGGTCTCTTTTTTAGCCAATCAGACTTCGGATTCGCCTCAGAGGGCCATCTAGCTGGCCTGCAATAACGTCAGCCTGATTGGGTGATCAGCACTAAAACTGTTGGGTTAGGTTAGCGTTAGGGTTTACGGTTAGGTTTAGGGATAGGGTTAGGGTTAAGATTAGGGTTTGGGGTTTAGGGATAGGGTTAGGTTTTAGGGTTAGGTTTAGGGTTAGGGATAGGGTTTAGGGATAGGGTTAGGGTTTGGGGTTTAGGGATAGGGTTTAGGGATAGGGTTAGGTTTAGGGTTAGGGATAGGGATAGGGATAGGGATAGGGATAGGGATAGGGTTAGGGTTAAGGTTAGGGTTTGGGGTTTAGGGATAGGGTTAGGGTTAAGGTTAGGGTTTGTGGTTAAGGATTTAGAGTTAGGGTAGTGTAGAGGTTTGGAGTTGGCCGAGCCATTCCGTTGACACTCGCTACATTTGCTTGGTATCTAATGATTGAAGTTCCTAGTAGAAATGGAAGTCAAGTGTATTGATGACCCTTTCTTCCAAGAGCTCCAAAGACTTCAAGGAAATGTGCACTTTTTTGGCGGGGGAATCCTCATTTGAGACATGACCACGTTTTTCCTCATGTCTGCGCCTTCTATCGATGAAAAAACAGACAGCTCATTCATGCACGTAGTGGGACACACCCAAGGTTAGAGATAATCCTCAGTGTGACCCAACGCTTGTGATGGGAGTAAATCCATCCATCTAAGCGGCAATTTCTGGCGTCAGCAGGCGCAGAATTTGTCCGATCCTTGTCTCCACGATACCGGCTCATCAAAGTGTCTGATTCCCTCGTGATGCTCATTTTCTCAAGCAAACTCATCATCGTCGTCGTTTACAGCGGGGCTGCTGCCGCCACCGCTAATTGGTAGCGCTATTATTATATAAGTAGACATAAAGTATGTATGTCCCGTATAACACAGCGTGGACTACCATAAGTATCACTACTTTGATTTCAGAATCGACTTTAGAGCAGGAGGAGCTGGTATTAGTGATACTGACATTTCAGTATCGATCCGCAGGTTACTAGCATGCGCTCCTTGACGCGTTTGTGGCAACGGGAGTGAATATTTTCTCAACCAAATGATTCCGTGCCGAAGATTAGGAAGCAAGATGGCACCAAATTTTTTGTAAGGAAGTTTGTAGACAACTCGTTGCCACGCCGAGCGGAGTGGTGAGACATTGTCACGAGCCGCTTCACTAAGACCTCGTAAAAATCATTTTCAGACGGGAAGAACTTTTGCCCACATGGGTGAGTACATTTATCCAAGGTTTGCACGATAAACCACACATTTTTATGACTGCCGACATCAGCGAGACCCCTTGCTTACCGAGTCGCCTTTAAAAAACGGGAACTGCGCTGCTGACGCTGACGTGAGAAAATCCGATACAGGTCACATGTGAGCAAAGAAATCGGAATTGACCCGCGGTGTGAACGAAGCCTGACCCGTCAGTTTTGTATTGCGAAAAACAAAATTAGCTTTCCCTCACACCCGACCACACATTTCCCGGGAGTCATCGCTCAGCATGGCCCGTATGGGGAAGTCGGTGTGTCGGTGGAAAAGAGACAGCGTGCAGAACCGTCCAAAACTGCTTTCCGGCCTCACTTCCAGATGCACGAGCCTCATTATCTGTTGCGTTGGCACCGTTTAACATGAGAGTACAACATTCTTAGGTCAGAAATGAGGACGTACGTCGTTCCCGCTGAGCTTGATGGCGGCTCGTGTTGCTAGCCTTGCGCATTGACCGCACGCAGACCAATACCCGGAGCGGCGCGCGCGCAGTCGGAGATGCGGGCGGGCTTGAATGATACCGCGTGCGTCGACACTGCGCTGCGGACAAACATGGAGGAAGACAAATCAGCCTGTGGTCTGAAGAACGTCAATGATGTGACCATTAGGAGGGAGGCATGAATCAGCGGTAATGGCGACCGGGGGAGGGGCTGTATTGGCGAAATGTACAACGTGCACGCAGACTAAACGAATGTTGGGCAGGTTCGGAAGGACGAAGCAAAAACAGGACACGCCCTTCTTTGTGTTCCGGTGACTCGGGAAGCTCGTGTTTACTGTGCTTGACGTGATATCAGCCATCCTTCCGTTTTATGTGCCGCTCGCCCTCACTAGGGGGTACGCTGGAGCCTATCCCAGCGGACATTGGCCAAGAGGCGGGGTACACCCTGGACAGTTTGCCAGCCAATCACAGGGCACACACACACACAAACATTCGCACTCACACCCGTGGACAAGGTTTAAAGGTGATTATAGGGGTGTTATTTCCTGTCTTGAGGGCTCTAAAAATGTTAAAAACCTTATTTAGACAATAGTAAACAAGTTTTCTCTACCATAACCATAAAAAATATTGGTATTGAATTGTAATTTATTATTATTATTGTGGTCGGGTCTGGAACCAAACTCCCGCAATAAACAGGCGATTCCTGGTCATGTGGTTCACCTATTGCACTCCATTATGTCTCCCAACTCACGGCGGCAAAGAAAGGGAAAGTCTTTACCGTGGAAATAAAAATGAACATCATAAAAACCTGGAGAGAGCTGGTGAGTCCCAACCCCTCGACTGTCGTGACCGTATTAAGGATATGGATGGGTGAATGCTAATGGATGCTAGCGGGGTCACGGATTCGGTGCGCTGTTACAAGGAGATCTGGGAGGAAAGGAGGTGGTCATCTTTTCCAGACTAGAAATTTAAGACGGTAGGCCTGCAAGGCAACCACAGAGGTAAACGTAAGGAGTTGTTCAATTTCATTCTCGTATTTATTCTTTTTATTACTGAATTTTACATGGAAATTGTGTTTTATGTGCAGTGAACTCATTTACATATCAAAAGGCCCAAGAATCACCTGCATTGCCATCGCCATCATCATCACAGAGCGTGTGGTCTCCACGAAAGCCGCCGTTGGGGCACTTGGCGTTAGTGTTCCCCCCAAAGACTGCATTTATTTCAGGCGGATGTGACAAGGGAGCGAGGAGCTAGACCGGGATAGGTGTAACGAGAGGGGAGCAGGGGGAGGAACGGAAACTAAGCCTCTAAATTTAGCCCGATGCGACATTCCAGAGAAGAATAATGCGGTTTCCTCCTGCCGCTCATGCGGTCGGAGGAGGACAGTGAGGGCTGTGTTGCTTTTATGTGATTTTCATCCGTGCGCCGACCTACAGCGGAACCTCGCTTAGCGTTGTTGGGTAGTGTTTTGGTCAACGGTGAGAGTTGAAGCCAGAGTTTTCTTATCTCAAAGTGTCTTTGTTAGCAGCTTGCAAACAGCATCTATGATGTCATCAGGGGTTGACTGTAGTTCTTGGCTAACTAATACGGTTACAACAAACACAGGTGTCAAAAATGTCGACACGAATATATATATTTTTTTATAGTTTTACATACATAAAACAATCCTAAATGCAAGCAGACGACAAAAGGGATAAACAAACACTTTTAACAGCAACACAGACACCCCCTTTGTGTGCTATTATTTATCGCAGCTGTTTCAAAAGTTTAACAATCTTTATCAGAATGCTGCCACTTGCAACTTCCTTGGGCTCCATTCTAGATGATATTGCAGATCAACGGGGACAAAAGCAGGCGTGGCGTTTGTTAGACTTGTTAGTCATCCAAGTAGAATCAAAAATGGCCGACGGAGCTGGGGGACGGTGACCTCCGGCTCGGAGCAAGCTAACATGCTAACTGCTGGTCCATCCATCCAATGGATGTATTTTTCATAACACTGGCACAGTAATGCGATGTTGGTTCATATTGGTATCATCGTTGGCGCACGAGTGCTGCCATCCAGCTCTACACAGCAACGAGCTTCCTGGCTTAGTATGCAAGCGGTCTGCAATCATTTCTAAGTCTTGCCTTCAGATTGTAAACATGCCTTTTGTGTAGACTGTAAAGCGCCACGACGGGGGGCGGAGCGTCTTTGATGCTTCTAGTGTAAGATCACACCGCGACTCACCGGGCGTATGCTCGCCGCGGTTCCATTTTGACTCGGAGCCACACGGAGTCACATAACTCGGCCGAGGGGCTGTGGTGGCCATCCAACGGACCGACATACTTGCTCACAGGCGCAACCGAACAAAAACAAGTGGGTGGCAAGCAACAACAGAGCACGAAACATAACAGCGCCTTAGAGAGGCTGTTTGCAAATGCCCGCAAAGCATGTTGGATAGTCCAAAAATATGAACAATAAAAACATTGGATGTGAAGAGTCGGTTCTCCCACGACCCCCTCAACATTTCAAGTAAAACGCCACCAATGTTGGGAGAAAGAGTACCACAAGCTACCCGGCATGCCTTTCGGCGACAATGTACGGGTGTTGTTTTGCCTGGGTATTGTGCATAGGTATTTATTTGCACGTCCGCATGGCGAAGCAGGTACTTTCAGACATGTTGTGTTGTTTCCATCCGTCCATCCATCCATTTTCTATGCCGCTTATCCTCATTAGGTATGCTGGAGCCTATCCCAGCTGACTTTAAATCGCTGTTTTCTACAAGCCTCAGATCCACCACGGCTATCTACGATAGCACTGAGAGTCATGTCGGTGGCTACAATTTCAATGTTGAAGTTTGAAAAAAAAATTAAATGCCTGGCGGCCCGGTTGAAGACGCCTGGCGGGCCTGATTTGGCCCGCGGGCTGCGGTTTGCCCTCCCTGGACACGTGTCAGTCTCGTCTACGTTGGTTTCCACAAATACTTACTCTGTGGTGTCATTCATATTCTTACATCGTTGATATTGTCATATTTATATATTGTTATAAAACAGGGGTGTCCAAGCTGCGGCACCCGGCCCGTTTGCGGCCCACGGGCACATTGTACAAATGAACTTCTACAAATGAGTTTCAAAAGGTAATAACAGGTGTTAGGAATAATATGCTCATGCAAACTTCTGTCTCCAAATACTTTTTTTATTCCAGAAAGTATGAAAATTGGCCCCGGCATTCTTGGATTTTTGTTATATCATTTGAAAACTTATATGAACATAAAAACTCATGATCATTTGTCAGACAAAAGAGGGCTCCGCATGATTTTTCCTTTTTTAATTATTTCTTTATTACTAATATTTACTTATTTTGCACTACTGACTTTATTTTGTAAGTGATAAAATGTAATTTTGTTGATATTGTCTTTTATTGCTGCATATCGTTGAATTATTCACAAATAAAAATATTGTTGTTCTGCGCACTCTGACTCAAATCACAAACGACAAATTAAAGCCGAAAACTCAACAATCATCCAATGTTTCAGGTGAAAAGGACCGGTACCGGCAATACTGGACTTGGGTTTACTTGGTATCGTATCAAAAAGCAAAGTTTGCCCGCCCCAGATGGAGGACAAGCCACAGAATGGAATGTAATGGACCGATAACCTCGTGTGAAGCCTTAAAAATTGTACAGCAAATTGCAATTTTCGGGAGAACTTGGAAGTATTTTTCCAAAACGGCTCAGCCCTCGTCGACCGCCAGCAGTCCTGACGCCAGGAGTGTGAAAATGTAAACAGGAAAGACAGAGAGAGGAGTAATGACACCAGAGAGGCAGGGAGGACACGGTTCTGCAATCTCAGCAAGAACTGTTTGTGCCGTTCCAGGCGGCTGACATGGCGAGGCTGGCATCAGTGAATGATGGCGGCAGAACGTCGCCCTCAAAGCCGGAAGCAATGCGAGCCATTTCTTGGGAACGTTCTTCAAGACGCTAAAGCAAAAAAAAAAAAAAAACTCAAGCGGGGGATGCTGGCGGTGGCGTCTGCGTTGTAAGCATTCGACCCCGAATCTCACAAATCACACGCACGTAAATATTAGCCAATGGCGACGCAAAATGCGTTTTTTAATCATACTTTTCATTATTCAGGGAGGAAAAAAAAAAATCAGTGTGGAAAAGTTTCCGTTTCGAAAGCTTTGGGACTCCAGCAAACCACGGCGAGAGCCACCACCCACAAATGGCGTAAACAAACAGTGGTGACACGGCCAAAGTTTCCAAGTGTCCGGCCAACCAAAATGACCCCAACAGCGTAGCAACCACTCATCCAAAAAGTCACAAAAGACCCCAAAATAACATCTAAAGAACTGCAGGCCTTAATTGCCTCAGCTAAGGTCAGTGTGGTCAGTGTGACTCCACCATAAGAAAGACACCGGGCAGAAACGAGTTCCAAGACCAGAACCACCGCTGAACAAAAAGAACTTAAGGCTGGTCTCAATTTTGCTTGATGATCCTCAAGACTTTTGGGAAAATACTCTGTGGTCTGACGAGACAAAAGGTGAGCTTTTCGGAAGGTGTGTGTCCCATTACAGAAAAAGAACATCATAGCAAGAGTCAAAGATGGTGGTGGTAGTGTGATGGTCCGGGGCTGTTTTGCAGCTTCAGGGCCCGGAAGACTTGCTGGGATAAACGGAAGCATGACAAAACCCTGAAGGAGAAAGTCCGGCCGTCTGTTGGTGACCTTGATCTGAAAGCAACTTGGGTTCTGCAGCAGGACAATGACCCTAAACACACCAGCAAGTCCACCTCTGAATGGATGAAGACTTTGGAGTCTGACCTGAACCCTATTGAATCTTGAACCCTTCATGCTGGAAAAACCTCTAATGTGACTGAATGACAACAATTCTGCAAAATTCTGTAAGAGACTCATTGCAAGTTATCACAAACGCTTGATTGTTGCTGAGTTGTTGCTGCTGAGGGTGACGATAATCCCCAACACAGGTCCTGTCCACACGGGAACGGATCGCTGGGTGAAAACAATGTAATACACAAGGCACGCCTACGTGTGCCGCTGTGAACCGACACGCAGACAGAACCACGTGACACACTAAACTACAGAAAGAGAAAGAATGTGTAATACAAGTGTAAAGGTGACAATAGGGATGTTATTTCATGCCTGGAGGGCTCTAATACAGTTCAAAATCGTATTTGTAAGACCGCTAACAGTGGAAGACAGGCTGAAACAATAAAGGTTTTGACCTGAAAACATTTCCGTGTGGATAGCCCCGCCTGCCACCGTTGGGGCCTTTACCAACAAAGCTAAAAGTTTAAAACCCAGAACGTCACTTCCTGTACACCACCCTAATCCCCCTAGCAGAGGAACATACTTACAACATTTGTGTCTTATTTCCTCATGTTATGTCTACTATAGTGTGTAATATGAGTGTAAAGGTGACTATAGGGGTGTTATTTCATGTCTAAAGGGCTCTAATAAAGTTCAGAACCGTATTTTGAAGGTCGTTAACAGTGGAAGAGCGGCTGAAACAATAAAAGCTTTGACCTGATAAAGTTTCCGTGTGGATAGTCCCACTGGCTATCGTCGCGGGCGTTACCCACGTCAAGCTAACCCTAACTCTGAACCCCCAACGCCACTTCCTGCTCAGCTCCCCTAGCAGCGGAACACATTTACAACACGTCTACAAACGAAGACAAGTCTAACTTTACTCTCCTATTATGTGTATGTAAAGGTGACTATAGGGGTGTTATGTCATGTCTAGAGGGCTTTAATAACAGTCTTTAGAAGGTCGTTATAGCAAAAATCTTCCAAGGCATCTTACTACCAGCAGATATCAAAGTGTTACGGTCGTAACCTCGATAAAGGAGGGATTACCGTGTTGAGTAACATGGGTAGCAGTACATGTGGACAAACAACCCCGCCCCTCTGCTCTCTTGTGTTTTCCATCGGGGCAAAGAGTCGCCTGCACGGAGAGACCCACCTCCTCCATGCTTGTCAGAAGAAAGTGGGACAGAGCGAAGGATTGACGGAAGACAGGGATGGAGTGGAAGTCTGCGACGGGCAAGGTCGCGTAGCTACGGAGATGCGATAGCGACGTGACGTCCAAGGTGACTGTCGTGGCCAACAGTGACGCACACATCAAGGTCTCGAGTTCAGAGCGTAAAAGAGCGGCTGGAGGGTCGGACCGGAGAAATAAAAAAGAGTGATAGATGAAAAATGAGAGAGATTTGCCACGAAGGAGAGCGGGGAGCCGCAGCAGCCCCCGCCGGCAGATTACGGAGTGACGTCGTGTTATCATTCCTCTGATAGGCGCTCGGCCACGGGGGCGGAGGGGGGGGAGGGGTGACAAGTCTCATGGCTGGAAAAATGGTCTAATGGCGAGGGAGAGGGGCGGGAGTAGCGGCGATGGCGACGCGCTGCCGCAGCGAGGACAAAAGACGGAGCAGACACAAAGAGGCACGGAAAGACGACTTCTTCGCAGGCGCGATCCGCCGGCGAGGCGCGGAGGAGCTCGGCCCGGAAGGAAGCACAGACGCGGAAGAAGCGGTCGGCGCCGGGAAAACATCTCCAATCAGGCGGCTGCCGTCGTGTCTAATTACGTCCCGGCCTCCTTAGGCACACGCAAAGAGCATATGTGCGTGCCAACACACTATTGTTTGCCGAGCGTGGCATCCCCACCACGCAGGCCGACGAGGAAAAGGAACCACAGTGTGTGTGTTAATCACACCGTCATGTGCACTCCCTTCCACCCCCCATTCAGGAACACATATTGAAGAAACGACACTCTAGATACACACGCCTCCCCCACACGGCTCCTGCGGAGGCCATCAGAGGCGTTGCGAAATACCAAACATACCAGAGAAGCCACATGAGAGCGAAAGAGGCAGCATGAGAGGATCCTCAGAAGACACACTAGGAGTTGCACGGCTTGCCTTTTTGTTGTTTTTACAAGACTTTTCCCACGTAAACACACACAAAGGTGCACACACTCCCTCCCTGATCAAGTCAGCCTCGTAGCACTCTTCATAGCAGCACTTTTCGTGCAAAAACCTCACGATAAGCACTTGAAAAAACAAGACAAGCAAAGCAACCTAGGAGAGAGAAGGAAAAATAAACATGCTATAATACCAGGTGACAGCTGGCATTGATAGCATGCTAATATTAGCATGTTGGCTTGTTATTTTCAAAGGTATAAACTTGGTGCTTTCGTGTTGGGGTTAGCATGCTAGCATTGATAGCATGCTAACATCAACACATTAGCTTGTGATTTTCAAAGGTATAAACGTAGCGCTTTTGTGTTTGTGTTAGCATGCTAGCATTGATTGCATGCTAACATTAGCATGTTAGCTTGTTATTTTCAAATGTATAAACTTAGACCTTTCGTGTTGGTGTTAGCATACTAGCATTGATAGGTTGCTAACATCAGCACGTTAGCTTGTTATTTTCAAAGGTATAAACTTAGAGCTTTCGTGTTGGTGTTAGCATACTAGGATTGATAGCATGCTAACATTAGCATGTTAGCTCGTTATTTTCAAAGGTATAAGGTTGGTGCTTTTGTGTTGGTGTTAGCATACTAGCATTGATAGCATGCTAACATTAGCACGTTAGCTTGTTATTTTCAAAGGTATAAACTTAGAACTTTCATGTTGGTGTTAGCATACTAGCAATGATAGCATGCTAACATTAGCACGTTAGCTTGTTTTTTTCAAAGGTATAAACTTGGTGCTTTTTGTGTTGGTGTTAGCATACTAGCATTGATAGCATGGTAACATTAGCGCGTTAGCTTGTTATTTTCAAAGGTATAAACTTGGTGCTTTTGTGTCGGTGTTAGCATGCTAACATCTGGTATGCTAGCATTGATAGCATTCTTCTCAACGAGAGGAGAAACATTTCATTTTAAACAATTACATGTGAGAACAACGCTAAAAGCCTTCCGCATTTCAGTAAGGGGAATCAAATAGTAAAATGCATTGAGTAAAGAACTCAAAAAACAAACTAAAATGAGCCATTTCAAGAATCCGTACAAGACGTTGGTGTTTACAAAGTACAAGGGAGAAGAGTCCTGAACTAACCACTCTTGCACTTACTACTAACGCTTCATGCTTTTGCGGCTACATTGTCTTACTCACTCATCAACCACCTTTGTTCCCGTCAATTAATAACCCTTGCATTGGTTTTGTTCTGGTATATTATAACTGGTATATAATTCATGTACAGTGGCCTTGTGAAACCTTGACTGTGGACATGTCCCAACCATCTCAATCTGGCCTCTTTGATTTATCTCCAAAACCTCTAACATGTGCTCTCCCTCTGATGTGCTCATTCCCGATCCTGTCCATCCCGGTCACACCCAAAGAGAACCTCAGCATCTTCATCACTGCTACCTCCAGCTCTGCCTCCTGTCTTGTCCTCAGCGGCACTGTCTCTAAACCAAACAACATGGCTGGTCTCACCACAGTTTTGTAAACCTTTCCTTTCATTTTGGCGGAAACTCTTCCATCCATCACACCCGACACTTTTCTCCACCCCCATTCTGGCAAAGAGTGCATTCAAAGCACAGGAAGTGTAGAACTGTATTGTGATTGGTGGACAGGATTAAAAGTGTATCGTACCATGTGATGCATCCCACAGTGCTCCTTGGCGATGGTGGGACATGAGGGGAGCTCACGTTGCATTCAAGCGTCTTACAGCAACCCCGTGCAAAAGGCGCACAGTGTGGGCTATCAACACAGACTATGAAAAATGAGCATATTGTACTTATTATTTGTTCCGTTCCATTTTCCTCCGCTTATCCGGGTCCGGGTCGCGGGGTGAGCAGTCTCAGTAGAGAAGTCCAGACTTCCCGGTCTCCGGCGACCTCTTCCAGCTCTACCGGGAGGACACCAAGGCGTTCCCAGGCCAGCTGTGAGACATAGTCCCTCCATCGTGTCCTAGGTCTTCCCCGGGGCCTTCTCCCGGCTGGGCATGCCCGAAACACCTCACCAGGGAGGTATCCGGACTAGATGCCCGAGCCACCTCAACTGGCTCCTCTCGATGTGAAGGAGCAGCGGCTCTACTCTGAGCTCCTCCCGGATGGCCGAGCTCCTCACCCTATCTCTTAGGGTGAGTCCAGCCACCCTACGAAGGAAACTCATTTCCGCCGCTTGTATCCGCGATCTCGTTCTTTCGGTCATGACCCATAACTCATGCCCATGAGCACTTCTTATTTGTGTACGGTTACGCAAGCCGCCGCTGATCATTTTTCATAGCCCGGTGTGTGGACTGCTTGCTCACTGGTATGTGGATTCTGGTTTGCTGGTGGGGAACTTGACTAATAGGGTTTATTTGATTCCATCTGCTAGAAAAGCCAACACCCCCTCCGGAAACACCACTCATGTCATCCACAACGCCTAGTCAGGACCACGAGAAGGTACAGCCGCCGTTTGACAAGAAGGGGGGCCCGCGTCAAAAACAGACACTTTAACGACC